>LBNU01025657.1:26007-37103 GCA_014162995.1 Artemisia annua | reverse complement strand
ATTACGAACTTGAGATATTGTGAGTTGGTGACGGATGAGTGATTGCAACGTTGTCATTGCTTTTGCTTAGCTGGTTAGTATTTACCAATATAACCAAGGAGTATTTAGTTTAAATCACAAGTCTGTCTAGAGTGAATTACTAATCGCAAGTCTGTGATGTAGTAGATTTAAAACATTGTTGCAGTATGTGAATAAGGTTCCATTTATGTTTTGTCAATTTGTGCTTGATATAACATAGTGATGCAGCTTATTTAACACATTCATGCACTAACTATACGTATGTTTAAACTGTTAGTATCTTCTCAATTTTGGTTTTTTTTTTCTTGTTGCAATGCGCTTTGATATCATGTAAGAGTTGACTATAAGGATATTTTTTTATAAGTTGACAGTATAATACTTAATGGACTATGATGCAATTGATTATAAAAGTTGGTCGTTTAGTTCATACCTATAATGCATTGTTTGTTACAAGCTGATGCAATTGGTTTATTCTTGTTATGCAGTAGTAACAATAAATTTTTGTTTTTTGCAGATTGGGTTTGTAATAAGACATATTTAAACTGATGTATATGTAATATAGTGTGGACCGATTAGACTTTGTCTGCAGAATTTGAGAGACTGGGAATCTATGATCATTGAGTTTGAACTTGATGACTACAAGTGGTTAAAAGACATGTTTGAGATGAGGGAAAGATTGATCCTATCATACCTACGTGATGAGCATATGGCACGCCTCATGACCAGAATTATTGGTGCATCAGATTTGAGCTTGCAGAGTGAAGTTTTTGTACATTGTGCTGCAGTATATGTATGCATTGTGATGCACTAGATTTGTACATTTTGATGCAGTAGATTTATAACGTTCTGATATAATAAACATATTCATTGTGATGCAGTAGATCTATACATTGTGATGCAATATATTTATAACATTGTGATGCAGTAGATATAAACATTGTGTTGTAGTTGATGTATAACATTGAATTACAGTAGATATATACATTTTGTACTCTGTAGATATTAAAACATTACTTAAATGACAAGTTTTCGGTTATAAAACGTATAGAATTTATTAACTAACATAAATCTAATAGTATCTGAGTGTTCATTAAATATTCTTTATATTTAAGTCAATATATACAATGTTATGCACCAGATTTTACACTGAGATGCACTTGATACATACGTTATGATGCACCAGTTGTATATACTATGATGCATGAGTTGTATACACTTTCATGCACTAGAATTTTAAGTGCATCAGAGTTAACAATACAGTGCATCACAGTGGAAAATTAGTGAATCTCAGTTTATAATCCGTTGCATATATGTTCATTCAGAATCAGTAGTAATCAAAATTACTTAATATTAAACAAACATTATGCTCATTAAGAGGTACAATACTTAATATTAAGCATTCAGTAATCCAAAGTATTACAACTAAAAATTTGAAACATCCAATAGAATTAAAAACATTGTTTTGAAACAACAATTTATATTCCTTTACGAATGACAACACTTCAAATATCTCTCATTGATACTTGAATTCTTTCACATATTAGGTTGATCTTTACTCCACTTTCAGGATTTAGAATCTTGCCCATCTCGTCTCCTTTTACATGATGTTTCATAAGCAAGTTGTTACAAACATTTTAACCTGTGAGTACCAAGATAGATAATTAAACTGATGCACTATTTTATAAACAAACTGATGCACTTAATATAGACATAAAAAATTCACTAATTCAAGTTCTACTTACTAGCACATAACAAATTTACTAATTCAAGTTATACTGCATCACAGTTCAAAACCACCTGCATCGTTCATACAACCAAGCAAACAAACACATTTCAACACATAATGTCAGCTACACCTAACCTAATTCATCCTTAGAAGCTATACACGCGACAATCTGGACCTACTGCATCACAATTCATAATATAGTGCATTGATTTAAAAGAATATATACGTTGGGATGCACTAACACAAATTACATTTAACCTAACTCATGTTCATACGTGGAAACTTAAAACTTATTGTATCTCAGTTCAATTTCAAGTGCATCACACAAAAAACCAAACATACAAACACATTTATACACATAACACAACCTACGCTTGACCTAATGCATCCTTATACACGGAATCTGAACACGTACTGCATCATTGTACAAAATCAATTGCATCACACAAATAACCAAACATACAAACACAAACAACCTACTGCATCACAGTTAAAATAAAAACCTACTGCATTATAATATGAAATGCAACTGCATCACAATGTGAATTTAGTACAAACAATCAACCATACAAACAGATTTACATACATAAAGCAACATATGCTTAGCCTAATTCATCATTATACATGAAAACTCAGTACCTACTGCATCAAATTACAAAATCAAGTGCATCAGACTTATAATAAACCATAACACATTTACTCACATAACGCAACCTACGCTTTACCTAATTTATCCTTATATTTGACAACTCAGCACCTACTGCATCACCGTAGAAAATCAAGTGCATCAGAGATATAATCAACTATACAAACACATTTACTCACATAAAGCAAGTTACGCTTAACCTAATTTATCCTTATACATGACAAGTCAGCACCTACTGCATCACAGTTCCAAATCAAATGCATCAGACATACAATCAACCAAAAAAAGACATTTACGCGCATAACGCGACCTATGCTTAACCTAATCCATCCTTATACATGAAAACTCAGCTCCTAGTGCATCACAGTACAGAATCAAGTGCATCGCCAAATATACAAACACAAATAACCTACTGAATCACAGTTAAAATAAAAACCTACTGCATCATAATGTAAATTTAGTGCATCACAGTTATAAAATCTAGTTGAGACATTTTATCAAACACCTTGTATGCAACTTTCTTAAACACGTTTTTTATCTATCTTTTTCTGCATTTTGTTCCAGATCTAGAAGAAAACAAGATGTCAATTTGAATCAAACTTTGAATATAACATACTTAGATCCACAAAACACGATTTTAATAAACAAATATCAATAAAATGATGCAATAACAAAACTAAGGTTCATAAAACAACTTACGAGTTCGTTAAAGATGGGGTAGATTCATCTTCTACATCGTCATCACATTGATGCAGTATCGATTCTACGTGATAAATTCGTTTATGATTCGATTGCGATGAGATTATGCATTAACGAGTTAATTAAAAAGAAATATGATGAAGATGTGTGTGTGTTTTTTGAGAGAGAAAGTGTGAAAAATTAGAGAGAGAAAATAAGATGGAATAAATGATTTAGGGGTGGAATGAATGATTAGGTATCTGTGTGTTAAATGCACTATCATAGATTTGCCCCTAAAGTTTGCATTATTTACAATAATGACACCGCCCTTTTTGATCTTACCAAATCTGATCCAATGGTGGAGATGCCTTCCTACCCTTTTTATTATAACAAACTTTTTATAATAACCCCACCCTATATATATATATATATATATATATATATATATATATATATATACATATATATATATAGTTATAGTTATTGTCTTTGTTGCTTCCCCCATACCATGTGTTACTTGTCCCCAAATATCATCACAAATTTGTTGTTTTAATGCCAACAGAGGCATGTTACAAACCATGAAATGAATTGTTTTGAAATTGTTTTAAAATAACCAGACATCTGGTTAGACATCCAAGTGCGCCGCACTTCGGTCCAAGTGCGGCGGTGTTTCTGTTGCTGCTGGTTCTGTTGTTGTTGCTGCTGGTGTCTGCTGCTGCTGCTGCTGAGTGGTGGTGGTGGTGTCACCATTCATTGAGGGGCTCCACTTCCAATACCTCCGGAAGGTCCCTTAGTTTTCCTGTCTCCTGATCTCTTAACTATGAAAAGCTCCTCATGTCTACTGTTCCTGGCTTCACAGGCCTCTCAAACAACTCCATCTCTTCTTCATTCACCAAACCATTGTTCCTTGCCATCCTAGTTATCAAGTGTCCACAACAAATCTTTGTTCCACCAGCTGCCACAACTCCTTTCCTAAGATGTTGTGCAATCACCCAAGCCAAGTTCAAATGAGACAAGGGGTGTTTCTTATCAAATGCATGTAGGATCCATAAATCTTCATCAAGAACATACTGAGTATAATGAGCCATATGGAAAACTGACTGCACCAGAATTTTGTGAATAACCTGCAACAATGGGTTCTTAATCTTCCAAACTCTCTTTTTACCATAAACTCTAACATCTTCTCCACTAATCTCCTTCCAATACCCATTACCATCAAAATCTTCCATCTGTCTCTGTCCTCTCATAATTAATCGTTCAAAATTATCATTACACACTTCTTGATCAGAATATATTCCAAGCATCCTTCCAAACTGATATAATGTGACTGAATTTTCCTCTCCTCCAATTCTAAAGCTCATGAATTTGTCTGTCAACACACCTTCATCCGTGATGTTAGCCTTCACCTTCACAGTACTAAAGAATTCAAGGCACCATTCCCTATAAATGGGTTCCCTGATTTCCACAGCTTTCTTCCACATGTAAGAATTCAACACCTCATTAGCTACCATTCATCAACTAGTAAAAAATGGATTTTACATGACAATTGTACCACGTACGAATAATTATTTTACATATTAACTTATATATTAACTATGCAATATTATCTAAAATCATCAAATGCCTTTTAAGAAACCATAACCAATGTAATACACGCAACAATAACTTCACTCTTACACTAGATCCCTTTAAGCTAGGAATTAAAAGTTGGTGCAACTACAACATAAGACTAGTCATACAAATTTGTTTGTAAAAGGAGGTTCAATACGTTACTTGAAATACCAATGTGCTTTGAAATACATTTCCATTTTTAATCTTTTATAAACAACTTTTGTATGCTGAAAGATAAGACATACATACATACAAAACAAAGCATGTACGGACATGGCGAATGAGCCTTGAACATCGTTGCAGGCTCAAGATGGCAATCTTTTCATAACCTTGGCTACACCGATAAAAGATAATTAGGTATTAAGAGAGGTTTCATTAGAAAATGTAAACATCACAAAGCGACATCAGTTAAGACCATTTTCATTAGAAAAGTACAGTACAAGACTACAAGCCTTGTACGTTGAGTAACCAATACAACCACAATGAAATTCTTATTTGGTTGCATCATTGGAACTTTAATTCATAACGTACAGTCAAAATATCTTCACAAATTTAGAAAAATCACAGAGCTTTTACTCGATTATATACATAAGATTTCGCTGCATAGATGTTCAAGGCAAAAGCCCCCGCACTAATTCCCGCAAGAAGATAGTAAAAATAATCTATATGGCCTCTATTCACGTTATCAGATATCCAACCATCTTTACCATTTCCACCTGTCGTTTTCTCGACTATTGAAATGAGAAAACTGCTCAAGAAGTTACCGATTCCCATGACACTGAGATAAAGAGCTAAACCAATGCTTCTGAGTTCAATTGGCACTTGGTCATAAAAGAATTCTTGCAAACCGACAACTGTAAAAACCTCAGCAGCTCCAGCCAATAGATATTGAGGTAATAACCACCATATCTTCATGGGAACCATTGCATTGGGATCATCTATTAATCCATGCTCATGAGCAGTTTTAAGTCTTTTTGTTTCAATGTGTGCCGCAACCACCATTAACACTATAGATAGGAAGATGCCGGTTCCAATTCGTTGAAGCATTGTTATACCAGATGGTTTCTCTGTAATAGGTCTAATAAGAGGAACCAGCACGACATCGTAGATGGGAATGAGGATGATAATAGATAGACCAATGAAGGATTGTAAAGTGGCAGCTGGAATCTCAAAACTTGACCCAATTGACCGGTCCATGGTAGCTCCTTGTTCAGTAAATAAGGTGGAAGTTTGAGAAAATACGCTTGCATATGCTAAACAGCTGGCCCATATTGGAACAAGTCTAAGAACTGACTTTGCTTCTTCCACTTCACTACTACTACAAACACTTCCATTATGTGAAAGCAAGGCTTTGTCAAGAAATCTGTTTAAGCCCAATAACAATAAGATTTTAGCAACTTACGCTATGCCACAAATATTTACTTTCATATTTAGCGCGAAACATAACACAAAAGGGGTGTTTGGAGGTGCGATATGCATGTGGTTATATGTCACTGAATAATCAGACTCAAATAATCAGCTGTAATATATCAGGCTATTGGGGATGGTGTTTCGATATGCTTGTCCTGTTTGAAATTTTAATAACCAAAGAACTAATTGGTTGATTGTATAAGGGATTCTAATTGTTATGTAAACAAACGATAAAATGACCCTACAGGCTATTTGTGCAAATTGGGAGTCAGTGTGAAACAGAAACAGATTATTAGACAGTCAAGTCATTATACACAGATTATTAGTTCAAAAACAAAAATCCAAACAACCCCATACAAAGATAATCAAAGATATTTTGAAATTTCAACTTTTGAACACAACTCTTCACATTTTACTCATTCACAAACTATGCAAGATTCTAAACATGTATGAGACGTGCTATATTATGCATATTTAAGCATGCTACACAACTCACTGTTTGAACATGCAAACCAAGCTCCTTCGTTGCAAGTAACCCAATATGATTTCAATTTTACGTTCCAAACTTGTAAAACATGCACTCGGCATTTGCAAACCTAGACACGACCATGGAATGATCAAGTCGTTATGTTAAAAAAAAATAATAAAAAAAAAAATACAAAAGGTAATTTGTCGTTTTCACGCCGAGAATTCGGCGAAGTGCAACTCGGCAAGCATAACCGGTGTCACGGCGGATACTCGGCGGCGCCAGTTGGCTTGCCACGTGGGATTCGGCGGGCTTCACCGCCACCACACCGTTTGCTCTAACATTGACTTTGTAATCATAATTAAACGATTAACTATTTACAAAACGTGGACAAAAAAGTGTTTACACGTNCTCGGCAAGCATAACCGGTGTCACGGCGGAAACTCGGCGGCGCCAGTTGGCTTGCCACGTGGGATTCGGCGGGCTTCACCGCCACCACACCGTTTGCTCTAACATTGACTTTGTAATCATAATTAAACGATTAACTATTTACAAAACGTGGACAAAAAAGTGTTTACACGTCCAGTTACCGGCCCGACTCGTTTCAACATGTTTAAACAAAGCGTTCGCGGTCAACCCATTACCATCCCTCCCATCACGCAAGATCACATAGTATACACTAGTAACTTTTATCGTATATGATTTATCAAATAATGTATTCTCATAATATAGGGTTCTATTCTCTTACCTGAATTGCTGAGAACCATGATGATGAGACGTCCCACTCCCACAAGCCTGATCTTCCACAGATAACGCTGAATGCGTGATTCTACGATTCCGAGCTGCTTCAACAAACACGTGTCCAATTCTCGCAAAAGCACTTTTCTCCTCGGTTTTCTCAACAAACCGATAAGTCCTTGTTCCAAGCAAAAATACTGTCAGAGCAAAGCCCATGACAATGCAAGGAATCCCAAATCCAAGAGCCCAACTAAGACTATCTTGAATGTAGCTAAGAACAAATGTCCCGACTGTCGGACCAGCACACATACCAAAATACCACCAATTGAAAAATGAGCTTTTGGATCTGCACTCGTCTGGATCATTTGCATCAAACTGGTCAGCCCCAAATGCCTGAACACACGGCTTGTGCCCACCTTGAGCAAACGCCACAAGATATAGCGAAATGAAGAACAAGATAACTTGAAGGTGAAGAGAACATGATGAGCCACCAATAACACTTTCACAATTGGTGGGAAGCAAAGTTGAAAGAGCCAACAACCCAAGTGCCTATACATTCATATAACTTGTTTTTAATGATTTAATCTTGTAATAATTCCTACTATACAAACTTTTTTCACTTTCACTTTTTTCCAGTTCGGATATTTCAGTAATTTTCATACGATAAATTAGGGTGAATTGTTTTCTGATCATTTAATAATACAGGAATACAATATAAAGGATTACTAAGTGGGCTAGGCTTCCCAATAACATACAATGGGCCTACAGTAATATTAACCCTAAATAATAATACACTAACAGCCCTCCGCAGTTGGAGCGGGAGAGGAATAAACACTCAAACTGGAACGGAAATAATCAAACAACGCATACGGTAGCCCCTTAGTGAAAATGTCCGCAAATTGATAGCGAGAAGGCACATGAAAAACGCGAACCTGACAAGTAGCAACCAAGTCACGAACAAAATGTATATCAATCTCAATATGTTTCGTGCATTGATGTTGTACACGATTGGAAGACAAGTTGACCGCACTAACATTATCACAATAAACCAAAGTAGCCGAAGATAAAGGAGTATGAAGCTCTCGTAACAAATTCCGCAACCAACAAGTCTCAGCAATAGCATTAGCCACACCGGATATTCAGCCTTCGCACTGGACCTAGAAAGTGTAACATGTCATTTAGAAGACCACGACAGTAAATTATTGCCAAGAAATATAGAATAACCCGATGTCGACCGACGAGTAGTAGGGCAACCAGCCCGGTCCGCATCCGAGTAGGCAACCAAAGATGATGTAGAAGAAGAATATAGCTGTAAGTCTGTAACCCATAATCCAGAGTACGACTAACATACCGTAATATCCGTTTGAGAGCCGAAAAATGAGGCTCACGCGGATCATGCATATAAAGACAAACCTGCTGAACAACATAAAAAATATCAGGGCGCGTAAATGTAAGGTACTGAAGAGCACCCGCAAGACTACGATATAAGGTGGGGTCAGAGACCGGATCACCATCAGCCCCCAACTTAGACTCTACATCAACCGGAGTCCTACGTGAATTACAACCCACCGTATTAGCGCACTCAACAATCTCATAAGCATACTTCCGCTGGGATAAGAACATTCCAATAGAAGAACGAGTCACATAAATACCAAGAAAATAATTATGATGTCCAAGATTGGTCATAGAGAACTCCTGATTAAGGGATGAAATAACCTGCCGTAAAAATGTTGTAGATGAAGCAGTAAGCATAATATCATTAACATATATAAGTAAATAAGAAGTGTCAGGACCTTGTCGATAAATAAACAGAGAGGAGTCACACCGGCTCGAACAAAAACCAACGCGGGTGAGATAAGCATGCAGCAAACCGCTGAAACCAAGCCTGAGGGGCCTGTTTAAGACCATAGAGGGAGTGCTACAGTAAACACACATAATCCGGATACCGCGAAACCCGAAGGCTAATGCATATAAATAGTCTCAGATAAATCACCATGTAAAAAGGCATTCTTGACATCGACTTGATGAACAGGCCAATGCTCAGAAACTGAGAAAGACTAAGAACTGTCTGAATAGTGGCCGGTTTAACAACCGGACTAAAGGTCTCATTAACATCAACACAGGCTAGCTGAGTGCTACTATTCGCTACTACGCATGCCTTGTAGCAACTGAGAGTGCCATCTGCTAAATACTTGTGCCTAAACAACCACATGGAACGAACTATGTTCGTGTCCCTCGGGTGAGGTACAAGTGTCCAAGTATTATTCTTAATAAGTGTCGTGTATTCATCAAACATAGCATTTTGCCAATGTGGATCATTAAACGCATCATGATATGACTTTGGAAGAGGCGAAACATTAGAAAGATGAAGATTTAAACATTGGGGAGCCTTATTAGTCCTGACACGAAAACGTGTGACCATGGGATGAGTAGACAACGGGTTCGGGTGAGGTGTATTTTGTGTCGTAGTAGAGGGTATACACTGCTCATTATTAGGTATTTGTTTGTTAGTTTCGGTTGGTGGTATATGAGTTTGGAAATGCTCGGTTTGTTGTCAAGTAGGTGTAATAGGTTGATGATTTGGATGTGGTGTAGTCAGGGGCGGAGCTTAGTGAGGACCGGGAAGGGTCCCGGCCGCCCTAGGCCTAAACCCGTCTAGTTTAATTTTCGCGATTTCATGTGTTAATTTTTTTTTTTGTTTCACTCGGCCTCCTTCTATGTAATTTCGGGAAAAAATTTGTTTCGGCTCCCACAAACATTTTTATTTTCCTAGCTCCCGCTGGGTCTGTAGTGGGAAAAACATGCAAAAAAAACATAATAGCCAGTCGACACTTTGGTTTAACCAAAAATACCTACCGAAAATAATAATCCAAACTCAATACACCAGCATATAGGCAGAGAGGCAATAGCATCGTTAAGTAGAAGACGCATCAGCAATAACGCGCAACTAACGGAGAAGCGATGCTGTGCCAGTCACGCATTCACTTCTCAGCTGGGTTTTGCGTAGGGGTGTCAAAAGAACCGAGGACTAACGACCAGGCCGTAACCAGGAACGGACGTATATCTAGACCATGGTAGGTTCTCTGGTTCCTAAAATTCTAAATCGGTTCTCCGGACGGTTCGGGTAGGAACGTCCGGTTCCGGTTCTTTCCCGAGACACGCAACACTTTGAAATATGAATTTTAATAGGGTTATTTGGAATTGTGTAATGTGTATAGCCTTTTAAGGAAAAACCCTAATCACTTATTCAGCTGTAAATCTTAAAAATCTAAAACTTAAAACACATTAATAAAAATAAACCCTAACTTTTAATAATTCAAAGATAATCTCATCTCCTCATCATCATTTATCACATGAGTAAGTTTATCTCGAAATCATTATCGTACAGTTTATCTTGAAATGAGTAACGAGTATTTGTATTTTTGTGTGCTATTTTATTTTTATAGCATTATTAAGCTGTCTTTTATGAGATCAAAACGATGAAGAATATTCATTTAAACCTTTCGGTTCTTGTGGAAGTTACCGAATTCCCGTACGGACGAGTACCGTACGAAGAACTTGGGGACGGTTCTTGGTTCCATTTTTCTATTTTCGGTTCTCCGGTTCTTTCCGGCGGTTACCGTTCGGGACGGTTCCAGTAATGGCACCTAGGTTGCATAGAACAAGCCCAAGGAGCCAGTACAAATAAGTGATCAACGTTGGAACGACTCCCAATATGAATCTTTTCAGTACTTCAGCCTAATTTATAAACACATGACGAAACTTTTAATTATACTGTATATTCTTTAGTTTATATATTAAGA
>LBNU01025656.1:40139-54817 GCA_014162995.1 Artemisia annua | reverse complement strand
ACGCCGTCCCAATGTATTTTCTATATATATTTTCCAAATTTTCATTCATTAGTGTGGAACTTTGTGGAGAAATTTTAGGGCAAACCTTAAGGACGAATTTTCTATAACTTTTAGGGTATCCAACCCTTGGATCCCTAGTGCTTAATCAAGATAAGTCTTCACTTTAATTCAATCAATATGTCTATGTGTTGGTTGTCTATCTATCTTGCTTGTCTTTTGATTAATATGAGTAGCTAAATTCCCTAGTGTTTGCTTAGATCTAATGAAACCTAACTATTGATTATTGGTTGATTGATGTGCGTTGTTGTTTGTTGGGATGATTGTTTCATCGATGTTAGGCTCAAGAAAACTGGCCAACCTCCTTTATGGTAACGTGCTTGAACGTCTTGGGAAACATGTAGTTGAGGCATACTAGGCTATTAACGCGTGAGCCACTATTTACAACCCCTATGGTTGTGCAGTGCATGGCATAGGGCGAGATAAGAGCTCATAGAATCGGAGAGATACGTATGCCACTCCGTGAGTTATTAGGAATACACCCTTCATCCACACAAGTAACACATATATCAATTAACCGGTAAAAGATAGTTAGGGAGTAATGAAATCTAAGTAAACACAACTTTCTCCATATTGTTTTCACAACCACAATAGTTTAGATTTATATTTTATTTTAATTTGCAAAAGTAGTAAATTTGGGTTAGTTGACTAGCAACTAATTCCGCCCTTCCTCCAAAACCCGAGATTTTAATTGCTTTCTAAAAAATATAAAAATATAAAAAGAATCCTCCCTACACCTTTAGACCTATAGATTAGCTTTTCTATCCTAACGAACACTATTCCCTGAGAGAGAACGATCAATCCCCCGTACTTACCACTATCCTATACTACATCGGTCAGGTACACTGCCTGGTGGGGTTGTAAGCCTCTTGAGATCCCTCGAGAGGTAAAACCTGTTGTAAGGTTACAAAACCACGCATCAAGTTTTTGGCGCCGCTGCCGGGGAATAGTTATTGTTTAGGTAGAATTTTTATTTCTTTAGGTCTACTCATTAGATTCCTATCGAGTGACATTTTATTTTTCTTTTTAGTAGCTTTCTTGTAGTCTATCTTTTTCTTTGTGCCCTTTGTTTGTAAAACTATTTTCATTTGTTACTATGGCGGATGAAATTCAATTTAGATCATTGACAGTAGAGGAACAAGTATATTTCACCAATAGATTTGCTTCTTATCATTAATTAGTTTTTGGTCTAAAATAGTCTAATAATGGTGAATAAAAGGTATGTGAATAAGCACATACCAATAGACTAAAGAAAAACCTAGAAAAATAAAATAAAAATCTCACTAGAAAGGAATCTGGTGAGTAGACCTAATAAAATAAAAATTCAACCTAAACAATAACTATTCCCCGGCAGCGGCGCCAAAAACTTTGATGCGTGAGATTGCACCCTTGCAAAAAGGTTTTACTTCTCAAGGGATCTTGAGAAGCTTGCAATCCCCACCAGGCAGTGTACCTGACCGATGTAGTATAGTGTAGTGGCAAGTACCGGGGGATTGATCGTTCTCTAGGGGAATAGTGTCGTTAGGATTGATAAACTACTCTAATAGGTCTAAGGGTGAAGGAAGATTCTTTTTGTATTTTTATTATTTTTATGAAAGCAAGTAAAATCTCGGTTTTGAAGGAGTGGGCGGAATTAGTTGCTAGTCAACTAACCCAAGTAACTACAACTGCAAATAAAGTAAAATAAACTGAAAGTAAATGTTGTGAAAACTATATGGAGAGAAGTGTGTTTACTTAGATTTCCCTACTCCCTAACTATCTTTTACCGATTGATTAGTGTGTATTAATTGCGTGGATGACGGATTGTATTCCTTAATAACGGTCGTGGGGTTGTGTACGGACATCCCCAACTCTATAAGCTCCTACTTCACTCCTATCTCGAGCCGGCTAAGAAGCTCCTAACATGGGATCACTAGAATTCGCTCATGCATTAAATACCATCAAATAACCTTAGTACACCTTGGTTCATGTTTCTTAAGACGTTGATGAGACGAAAAGTGTTACGCTTTTAGGGGGTCATTTAAGCCCTAAATCGTATAAATTTGATCAAATATTGCCATAAATCGTTCCTTTTGTCATTTTAGGTACTTTGGAGAGGAATTATGAAAAACATGCATATTTGGACGTTTTTGGAGCATAAAAGTGAAGAAAATGACAAAGTCTCAAGAAAGCAGGAATTACAACCTGACGGCGTCAGGATTTACAAGGCGACGTCGTCAGTAAGGATGACAAAAGAGTGGAATTCAATTATCAAACGACAGGCCAGAGAGTTTTGAAGAATTAAAGGGCGACGTCGTCAGGCTTTAAAAAGAGTAGGCCGTCTGGTGTTAAGCTAAAGAGAGACGGCCCAGAATGATTTACAAGCTGACCACGTCCCAAATGGATCTAGGCCATCCGACAACCCTATTGTCGGCGGGGTGACGGCGTCAGGGTCTAAAGGCTAACGCCGTCCCAATGTATTTTCTATATATATTTTCCAAATTTTCATTCATTAGTGTGGAACTTTGTGGAGAACTTTTAGGGCAAACCTTAAGGACGAATTTTCTGTAACTTTTAGGGTATCCAACCCTTGGATCCCTATTGCTTAATCAAGATAAGTCTTCACTTTAATTCAATCAATATGTCTATGTGTTGGTTGTCTATCTATCTTGCTTGTCTTTTTATTAACATGAGTAGCTAAATTCCCTAGTGTTTGCTTAGATCTAATGAAACCTAACTATTGATTATTGGTTGATTGATGTGTGTTGTTGTTTGTTGGGATGATTGTTTCATCGATGTTAGGCTCAAGAAAACTGGCCAACCTCCTTTATGGTAACGTGCTTGAACGTCTTGGAAAACATGTAGTTGAGGCATACTAGGCTATTAAGGTAGTATTTAATGCGTGAGCCACTGTTTACAACCCCTATGGTTGTGCCGTGCATGGCATAGGGCGAGAGAAGAGCTCATAGAATCGAAGAGATACGTATGCCACTCCGTGAGTTAATAGGAATACACCCTTCATCCACACAAGTAACACATATATCAATTAACCGGTAAAAGATAGTTAGGGAGTAATGAAATCTAAGTAAACACAACTTTCTCCATATTGTTTTCACAACCACAATAGTTTAGATTTATATTTTATTTTAATTTGCAAAAGTAGTAAATTTGGGTTAGTTGACTAGCAACTAATTCCGCCCTTCCTCCAAAATCCGAGATTTTAATTGCTTTTTAAAAAATATAAAAATATAAAAAGAATCCTCCCTCCACCTTTTGACCTATAGATTAGCTTTTCTATCCTAACAAACACTATTCCCTGTGAGAGAACGATCAATCCCCCGTACTTACCACTATCCTATACTACATCGGTCAGGTACACTGCCTGGTGGGGTTGTAAGCCTCTTGAGATCCCTCGAGAGGTAAAACCTGTTGTAAGGTTACAAAACCACGCATCAAGTTTTTGGCGCCGCGGCCGGGGAATAGTTATTGTTTAGGTAGAATTTTTATTTCTTTAGGTCTACTCATTAGATTCCTATCGAGTGACATTTTATTTTTCTTTTTAGTAGCTTTCTTGTAGTCTATCTTTTTCTTTGTGCCCTTTGTTTGTAAAACTATTTTCATTTTTACTATGGCGCGCATGAAATTCAATTTAGATCAGTTGACAGTTAGAGCGTAACAAAGTATATTTCACCAATAGATTTGCTTTCCTTATCATTCCAACAATTTTGTGTGATCTATAGTGAATCCAAGAGAGTTGGGGTAACAGTTAGATGGCTTTTGATGAATTTCTCATGCCCATGTGTAATTTCTATTTAGTACGGTCGTTTTCAGGATCAATTCCTTTTAGTGAGACTCTTATTAAAAATTGAGGAAAGCCTTCCTAACCGTGACTATAAAGTTGAATGAGTTGAGCTTTGTATGAGGATTATAGGATCGATCATAGACACGAGGAAGGATGAGGTAAATAACACAAGCCCACTAAATACCCCACAAGTCCCACCATCGTTTGAGGCACACACACTACCCATGATTTACCCGGAAGAAGTAGAAGAGACTATAGGAACCCCAATAGAGGTAGAACCCTTGGACCAAACACAACTAGAGGATATAGGCGTGAATACTTGTAGTCACAACCTTACTCTTAGTTCTAGGGAATTTCCTACTGTTGATAAACCGGAACCTCAATCTTTACTCAACTTTCCATCCTTAGATTTACATCTAGGAGACAAAAGAGGAACCGACCCACCCATCAACCAATATTATCCGGGTAGTTTTAGGATGAAGGAAGCCATTCACACACCCCCTTCACCTCACGTGGCATATTCACACCCTAAGAGTGTGTATCGCTACTTTCACCCACACTTAATCCTAAGTGTAGGGAAAACCTCCCCTATTTCCGTTAAATAAGGGTAGAGTCAGGCTCGAGACTCGAACAAAAACAAGCGCTTATTGGGAGGCAACCTAAGTTTTATTTGTTTGATTGTTTGTTTATTTGCTTTTATTTGCTTCCGTATGTAAATTATATTTCTTGTCATTGATTCATGCTTCAAACTAAATTGTGAAAATGCTTTATTTTGTTTTTAACTTTGTCTTAACTACATATAAAGGTATTTTGCAAAAGCTAAGTGTAAGAGACATCCAAATCGGTTAATATAGAACGAATGAACATGAATCATAACAACGGAATTAGCTTGCATATTAGTACTTGTTTGAGTCAAATGCTTGTATCGAGTCATGATGAATTTTTGCAGGAATTCTAGGAAGTAAGATCTAGTTTTTCCAGAATTTTTCCCGGAAGCTTAACATGAGAATTCTGTCAGATCATTCTGACGGCGTCAGGGTTAACACCTGACGGCGTCGGGTTAAAATTTTCTGTAATTTTTGAAAGTTTTGTATTTTTCCGGAAAATTAAAAAGTTTTGTCAATTCTTTAACTTATAATCTCCAGGAATTCTGCAATATATTCATTCCACAAGCATTATATCTTATTATATAGATTATACCGCCGATTTTACGCAAGGTTGGCCTTTATCTTTTTCAGGAATAACAGGTTATTTTGGACAAGAAGACGTTTATTATTTCGGAAGGGAAGCTTTGAACGTTCGTCTATCTTGGAAGAAGATCTAACCATGTTACTTCACTATCCACATCAAACGATTCAGGGGAGTATTTGATTTCATGATTCAGGGGAGTATTTGATTTCATTCTTTCATCTTATTTACTTTTACGTCTTTTATTTGAACATTGGGGACAATGTTCGGTTTAAGTGTAAGGGGGGTAAATGAAGGCACCGTTGAGAATACACCTATGCTTGATGTTTTGCTTTGTTTGATAGCTAATTTGTAATAAAACCAAGAGAAATGTTTGTTAGGGCAATTTTAGCGCCAATTTAAAATTTTTTACAACATTTAGAAGTGAAACCTTGATCTTAATGAGCGTCTTATGGATTGGAAATTGTATGACTAGCACAAAACCGTACCACTAAAAAAAATTCCCACCCCAAATATGTGAGGTTCGCCCCTAGAATTGGTAGGAAAAGCATCCATCTTTGGTGCTATGATGTGAGTATCGGTAGTATTTCGATTCTAGAACTTGCGTTAGGACCATCTCAAATCCACAAGTGAGACTACATTCATGTAGTTAAGATTTACTACATGATAAGAGGCATTAGGATTAACCCATTGTTTTACACCCGTATATTTGTTATAATTACGTTGACTATATTGGTCAAGTAATTCTCCCACACCCTTTGCGTTGTATCCATTTTTGGTACACGATACCCCTAGTACACCCCTCCGAGCCTATCCTTTCGTTTCGACCTTTGAGCATCTTACTCAACGTGAGAATTTGTTACACCCCACTAAATGTACACCCAAATCGCCTTAGCCTACCTTGTATGCATCCACCTTTGGTGCATTATTGTGAAAACATTTGTTAAACCCTTAGTTAATTATCCGGTTAATTACATGGTTGCTAAGTTAAGTCATATCCTTGTACATATTTTTTTGGGACGATTGGGACTCATGAGTAAAGTACTAGTGTAATGAAGTAATGGGGAAGAGCAACAATATTACCCCCATACGTGCTAAATAATTTAAAGTACTCCAAGTTTTTCGATTATTCTAATTCGAGTCATTAGAATAGTAATTGTAAAGTTACGTAAAGATTCAAGTGTAAGGGGAATGCAACTCCCCTATGATGTATTATTTTGGATGGTAGGGCAAGAGTGTATGGGAAAAAAAATCGAAAAACCAAGAAAAATACAAAAAAATGTGAAAAAGAAGAAGAAAAACATACGGACTACCATCCCGTTTCCTTTTATGTTCTTTTTTGTTCTTTGTTATTTCATTTTTAGATTAAGATTGAGTCGAGTCTTGACTTAAGCAAAGATGTAGAGTGCATGTATTTGATCATGATAATTAGCTTGCCACCACTAAATACCCCTTATTCCATCCAAACAGTGTTATCATATCCCTACACCTTACGTTATAACCCTTTATAAAGCCCTATTTGATAGTTTATCTTAGGTGCTTACGCCTAGTGGAGGAGTAATTGATCCTTTCCCAAGCCTATGGTAATCTATTTACTATGACAGGTAGTGAGTGTTATTTTCCGTTTCCACTTATGAGATATAAAACTTTATGACATTTGAGAGATGTGAGAATCCAAACACTATTTGTGAGTTGCTAGTGTATGATTACCGTGCTTATTATGATTAGGGTCTAATGACTATTTGTTGTAATTACTTTTATATTCGTGCTAAATGACCCCTAATTCATATTTTGATTGGAATAAAAGCTCATTTGCTTGAGGACAAGCAAATCTCAAGTGTAAGGGTATTTGATGAGAGGAAAAGTGTTACGCTTTTAGGGGGTTATTTAAGCCCTAAATCATATAAATGTGATCAAATATTGCCCTAAATCGTTCCTTTTGTCATTTTAGGTACTTTGGAGAGGAATTCTAGAAAACATGCATATTTGGACGTTTTTGGAGCATAAAAGTGAAGAAAATGACAAAGTCTCAAGAAAGCAGGAATTACAACCTGACGGCGTCAGGATTTACAAGGAAATGAAGGCACCGTTGAGAATACACCTATGCTTGATGTTTTGCTTTGTTTGATAGCTAATTTGTAATAAAACCAAGATATACGTTTGTTAGGGCAATTTTAGCGCCAATTTAAAATTTTTTACAACATTTAGAAGTGAAACCTTGATCTTAATGAGCGTCTCATGGATAGGAAATTGTATGACTAGCACAAAACTGTACCACTAAAAAAATTTTTCACCCCAAATATGTGAGGTTCGCCCCTAGAATTGGTAGGAAAAGCATCCATCTTTGGTGCTATGATGTGAGTACCGGTAGTATTTCGATTCTAGAACTTGCGTTAGGACCATCTCAAATCCACAAGTGAGACTACATTCGTGTAGTTAAGATTTACTACATGATAAGAGGCATTAGGATTAACCCATTGTTTTACACCCGTATATTTGTTATAATTACGTTGACTACATTGGTCAAATAATTCTCCCACACCCTTTGCGTTGTATCCATTTTTGGTACACGATACCCCTAGTACACCCATCCGAGCCTATCCTTTCGTTTCGACCTTTGAGCATCTTACTCAAAGTGAGAATTTGTTACACCCCACTAAATGTACACCCAAATCGCCTTAGCCTACCTTGTATGCATCCACCTTTGGTGCATTATTGTGAAAACATTTATTAAACCCTTAGTTAATTATCCAGTTAATTACATGGTTGCTAAGTTAAGTCATATCCTTGTACACATTGTTTTGGGACGATTGGAACTCATGAGTAAAGTACTAGTGTAATGAAGTAATGGGGAAGAGCAACAATATTACCCCCATACGTGCTAAATAATTTAAAGTACTCCAAGTTTTTCGATTATTCTAATTCGAGTCATTAGAATAGTAATTATAAAGTTATGTAAAGATTCAAGTGTAAGGGGAATGCAACTCCCCTATGATGTATTATTTTGGATGGTAGGGCAAGAGTGTATGAAAAAAAAATCGAAAAACCAAGAAAAATACAAAAAAAATGTGAAAAAGAAGAAGAAAAACATACGGACTACCATCCCGTTTCCTTTTATGTTCTTTTTTTTTCTTTGTTATTTATTTTTTAGATTAAGATTGAGTCGAGTCTTGACTTAAGCAACGATGTAGAGTGCATGTATTTTATCATGATAATTAGCTTGCCACCACTAAATACCCCTTATTCCATCCAAACCGTGTTATCATATCCCTACACCTTACGTTGTAACCCTTTATAAAGCCCTCTTTGATAGTTTATCTTAGGTGCTTACGCCTAGTGGAGGAGTAATTGATCCTTTCCCAAGCCTATGGTAATCTATTTACTATGACAGGTAGTGAGTGTTATTTTCCGTTTCCACTTATGAGATATAAAACTTTATGACATTTAAGAGATGTGAGAATCCAAACACTATTTGTGAGGTGCTAGTGTATGATTTCCGTGCTTATTATGATTAGGGTCTAATGACTATTTGTTGTAATTACTTTTATATTCGTGCTAAATGACCCCTAATTCATATTTTGATTGGAATAAAAGCTCATTTGCTTGAGGACAAGCAAATCTCAAGTGTAAGGGTATTTGATGAGACGAAAAGAGTTACGCTTTTAGGGGGTTATTTAAGCCCTAAATCGTATAAATGTGATCAAATATTGCCCTAAATCGTTCCTTTTGTCATTTTAGGTACTTTAGAGAGGAATTCTGGAAAACATGCATATTTGGACGTTTTTGGAGCATAAAAGTGAAGAAAACGACAAAGTCTCAAGAAAGCAGGAATTACAACCTGACGGCGTCAGGATTTACAAGGCGACGTCGTCAGTAAGGATGACAAAAGAGTGGAATTCAATTATCAAACGACAGGCCAGAGAGTTTTGAAGAATTAAAGGGCGACGGCGTCAGGCTTTAAAAAGAGTAGGCCGTCTGGTGTTAAGCTAAAGAGAGACGGCCCAGAATGATTTACAAGCTGACCACGTCCCAAATGGACCTAGGCCATCCGACAACCCTAATGTCGGCGGGGTGACGGCGTCAGGGTCTAAAGGCTGACGCCGTCCCAATGTATTTTCTATATATATTTTCCAAATTTTCATTCATTAGTGTGGAACTTTGTGGAGAACTTTTAGGGCAAACCCTAAGGACAAATTTTCTGTAACTTTTAGGGTATCCAACCCTTGGATCCCTAGTGCTTAATCAAGATAAGTCTTCACTTTAATTCAATCAATATGTCTATGTGTTGGTTGTCTATCTATCTTGCTTGTCTTTTTATTAACATGAGTAGCTAAATTCCCTAGTGTTTGCTTAGATCTAATGAAACCTAACTATTGATTATTGGTTGATTGATGTGTGTTGTTGTTTGTTGGGACGATTGTTTCATCGATGTTAGGCTCAAGAAAACTGGCCAACCTCCTTTATAGTAACGTGCTTGAACGTCTTGGGAAACATGTAGTTGAGGCATACTAGGCTATTAAGGTAGTATTTAACGCGTGAACCACTGTTTACAACCCCTATGGTTGTGCCGTGCATGGCATAGGGCGAGATAAGAGCTCATAGAATCGTAGAGATACGTATGCCACTCTGTGAGTTATTAGGAATACACCCTTCATCCACACAAGTAACACATATATCAATTAACCGGTAAAAGATAGTTAGGGAGTAATGAAATCTAAGTAAAACAACTTTTTCCATATTGTTTTCACAACCACAATAGTTTAGATTTATATTTTATTTTAATTTGCAAAAGTAGTAAATTTGGGTTAGTTGACTAGCAACTAATTCCGCCCTTCCTCCAAAACCCGAGATTTTAATTGCTTTCTAAAAAATATAAAAATACAAAAAGAATCCTCCCTCCAACTTTAGACCTATAGATTAGCTTTTCTATCCTAACGAACACTATTCCCTGTGAGAGAACGATTAATCTCCCGTACTTACCACTATCCTATACTACATCGGTCAGGTACACTGCCTGGTGGGGTTGTAAGCCTCTTGAGATCCCTCGAGAGGTAAAACCTGTTGTAAGGTTACAAAACCACGCATCAGACGTTCAAGCATGTTACCAATTGGAAGTCTGCTAGTTTTCTTAAGCCTAACATCGATAAACATTCATCCAATACAATCAATAACACACCATTCAATCAATAATCAATAGTTAGGTTTCATTAGATCTAAGCAAACACAAAGAAAACCTTGCCTAGCATGTTAAACAAAAGACAAGAACAAGATAGAATCAAACAACACGACATATTGAATGATTAACTAATTACTAATCTTCAGTGTAACATGGAAGATCTCACAGTAAAAAACCTTGAAAAAGGCTGCTAACATACATCTAGCGTTTCTCCCTAAAAAGTTCCACACTAATGACTAAAAATTATGAGAATATATATAGGAAAACCGATCTGATGCTTCACGTTATAGCCTTGACGCCGTCACCTCGCTGTGCTTAGGGTTTCTTGATGGCCTTCTTGACGCCGTCCCCCTTTGATATCCCAAAATCTATTCTGGCTTATCAACACTTGACGGCGTCACATCCAACCTTGATGCCGTCATGGGTACTATTCCAGCAGATTTTAGCACTTTGTAGAATTCTTCACTTTTATGCTCCAAAAACGTCCAAAATGCTTCCATTTCGAGAATTTCTCTCCAAAGTACCTAAAATAAGAAAAGAAACAATTTAGGGCAATATTTGATCAACTAAATACGATTTAGGGCTTAAATGACCCCTGAAAAGTGGTACACTTTTCGCCTCATCAATATCAATCTAATAATATTCAACTATTTTATCAATTTCTATTGATACACCGCATTTCGAGACAAATCAAACTACAATACTTGTAATTCCAGACTTTAGTCTTCATAAATAAACCACACCTCTTCATCGACACCACTCCAACATATAACACACACAGTACTTCGGGACGAAGTTCCCATTAAGGGGTAGGTACTGTAACAATTCGCATTTTTCGGATTACTATTCACTTTTACTATTCATTTTTACTATTCACTTTTACTATTCATTTCTGAAATTTTTATTTCACATTCTTGTAAGATAAACTACTTTAATGATAATCCGAGAATTTGACACTCGTCGGATCATTTATGCAAACATCACGAAACCGTGTCCGAGAATTACTTTAAGCTTTAAACGTCATTTAGACATCCCGATATGTGGAAAACTAGAAAGGGGAGGGGGTTGAATAGTTTTATGTCTTTTTAATTTATAAAAACTTTGTTTATGAAAACTTCAATTCGACCTTTATGTGATATCAAATAGCTTGCACAATTATAAACAATTATATCTACAAGAGTATATTATGACGAGCATGTACGTAAATAAGTAAAGAGATATAGATGGAAAGATAGCACTGTGAGACAAAGGATTTATAGTCGTTCGGATACGAATCTCCACTTCGTCCTACTCCACTCCCCGAGCACCTAACTCGAGAGTTTTCTTCACTATGTCAACAAGCTCCCTTATGGCGGAGAAAACCTTACACAACTTTTGCTTACACCAATTTACGACACTAAGCTAAATGTCGGGTTCTAATTGTAGCTAGAACCAATCTCACACCACTACACGACTTAGCACTACTTCTACACAACTTGTACACCCCACAACTTCTTGACTACTTCATACCACTTCACTACTTCACTACTTCTTCTTCTCTACACAACTTCTATTCACAACTAACACACCTAGATCTATCTAATTACAAGCACTCCACAACTTCACAAAAGATTTACAAAATACAAACAAGTAATCTACAATACTTCTTAAACTTGATGTTGAAGGAGTATTCTTCTCTTGCACTTTGGATGAGAATGGATGAGGAGGGATTTAATCACTTGAAACAAGGATTACTAATCTAATGATAAAAGGGTTTTGAAAGATGTTTAGAGAGGATTGGATCTGAAAATTTTAGTGCAAAAGGTCAGGAATAATACCAGGTTTGAAGTGGTATTTATAGGCAAAGATTTCTGATATAGGGAGCGTGCCGACCCCCTTAAATGAAGGCCGGCCCCCTTAAAATTAAGGGGGCCACCACTTATAATTAAGGGGACCGCCCACCTGTAACGACCATAAACTTTGTCTTTTTCTAGGGAAAATTTATTTGGTGAAAAACTAACTGATTTTGGTTAAAAATTTGAATTCATATATTTAGTATATTAAACATTTCCTTTATTACCAAAAGTGTTTTTCAAACATATATAATATGTTTATATTATTTAATAAACTTTGTAATAATTAATTAAATACCCCTTTGATCATGAAATGTATTAAGCACTTGTTTATTCATACCTTAAGTGATTAAGTTGGATAAAAGGATGTAAACTAACTTAATTCTTGTTTATGTAGTAATCTTGTGTTTAATGTTTTTACATTTTGTGATCGTCAAAACATAGAGATATCGAAAAATATAAATAACGTTTTTATGCATTATTTATAGCAACAATCTCCCCCTTTTTGATGATTACAAAATCTAAACTCATTAAACCAAAATTTAGTATATATACAAGTATGTTATGAGTTTATATCAATTCTACCCCTTTTTGTTAGCATCAAAAAGGTTATCCCGATTAGCTTGGAGCTCCCCCTTGATGTATACTCCCCCTCGTTTTGAGCTCCCCCTTGATGTATATATATACACTAGTGGTCATGGCCCGCCCGATGGGCGGGCATGCTTTTTGATTCGCGCTAAGAATTTGATTTTACACGGTTTGGCATGCATGGTTTGTGATTCGCACTAAGCATGTGACTTTAGTTGTATTTGCATTTGTAATATTTTGAAATTTACATTTTTGATTTTATTTTTATATATATTTTTTGATCATGTTTTTGATTGGTTAACATGCTTTGATCACTTATTTAGTTTTGTATCCTTGTAATATACTCTTTCTCTTTTGGATTACGTAAGTCAGTGGTCTGTTATGTAAATATCATTTTGAATATAAGTTTCACGTTTATGAGGACATGCTATAGTTTGTTGTCATGGATAATAAAGTACAATTAAAATTTTATTAGGATACTATGAATAATATTTGTTTACTAAATTGGTTAATCAATTTTATGTTTGTTTAAATAAGTACAATGTGTGATAATATTCAGAAACCACTAAATCTCAAAAATATATATGCATTACAAAGAATGTCAAATAATATTTAAACCACTTTCATCTGTTAATTATGACACATTTTTTGAGATTCCACACCACTTCTAATAAGATTTTAAAGTACAATGTGTGCAGTGAAAAATAAAGTACAATGTGTTTGAAGACCGTACTTTATGACACTGTTTATATTGAAAAGACCATAGTACCTTTCGGTAAATTTGATATTCGTGTTGATTTTAGTCAAAAAGTCAAATTGGACTTTAATTTTGTATCATAGATACTAAATCTCCACCTTTTTATAAATGTTGAGGCACCATTTAGTCTATGTTGCTGCATGTTATACATGATATACATATCAAATGCATGCTAAATATTTGTGTTGCTTATGCATTATCAACATTGTAAATGATTATATCTACTTACACTATATTTATCATATTTAATATATATAAACTTCAAGCCATTAATTTCATTTTTATAAAGTAACTAAACACATAAACACTGCTGCCATTGTTCTGCGATCATTCAGGTCGTTTTTCTTCCGTTTTTTTTTTTTTTAATTTCTTGGTACATTCAACCATGTTTAATCAAGTTAAAATATTATGTTTGGTTAGTGGCATGTGGTTGATTTGTTTTTCCCGTGAATATTTTCTTGTTATCTGATTTAAGAATGATTGGTTGTTAAAATAATTGTTTTAAGTTGAACAGGATTATTTTATGAATACAATATAAGTTTAATCGCAACTTTCTTAGATTGCATGTGTTGTTTGTTGATTGGTTCGAAAAGCCCCAAATATAGTAATCAGATCATTATTTATTTTTAAAAAGATATTATCTTAGATGGAAATGCGTGTGGATTTTCTTACTAAAATAGATACCTTATGTTTCGTGTTTGTTTATAACTGAGTAATACAATGCAGGATGCAACAATTATGTTTTCCAGTTTTTATTGTGGTAAATGTAAACTATTTGTTATTCAGAGGATGCATTTTTGGCATTGTTTTGTTAGTATTATGTTTGGCTAATGGCATGTGTTGTCTGTTGTTTGTTGATTTTATGTTTTTCGTGTGTAAGTTTTAACTCGGACACAATGCTTTTCTGCAAAGTTGCTTTGCTTTTTACTGTGTATCTGACGAGTCCGTTTTTAAAGCGGTGAAGCTTATAAACTCGAGTCGTAGTCCCAACGAGGGTTGAACTGATCTCGTCACTCAAGATCGTGAGATATGTGAGATGAATAAGGTTTAAAAGATGATTTTGGTTTGACTATACTACAACGACAATTTAAAATGCAATTAAAGTAAAGGAAAGCGATAAAGCGACACAAAATAAGTAAGCAAGTAAAGATGCATGTAATAAAGTGACTTAAAGAAAACGAGTATTAAAGTGCGATAAGTAATGAAAGCGGTAAATGAATTTAAAAGACAATATGTTTGCAAAGCGACGCGAGTAAGTTCATTAAGTGTGAGCTAATGGTTTGTGACGAGTTATTTTCC
>LBNU01025656.1:10990-39587 GCA_014162995.1 Artemisia annua | reverse complement strand
CCAACCCTCTAAATCTAACCAACCCTCCTAATGAGGTCTAATCCTCTATTTATAGGCCAAGAGCTTCTAAAGTTTTGACAATGTTGCAACTTAAGCCCTTGAACCTTTACAATTCATGAAAATAACACTAGAACTTCATTACAAACGTTACTAATAAACTAAATACTAAACGTAGAATTCTTGTAACATTGAGGATTTGAGTAGACGTGTATTTCAAAGGTATTCAAAGATGTGCAAACAATCACTTGCTCGAATTTGGGAAGCTTATTCTTATGAATCTCTTTCAACTTTGATTAAATGTTTCTATCATCTTCTTGAGCTTTTAAGAAATAACTTTGTCGTCTTGGGCTTTTCTTAAGTAGATATCGTCATTGACTCGGCTTCTTGACACTTTTCCACACCTCGTGCTCGTTTTAGGACTTTTTGGTTGATTTTTGTGGCATTTATGCAATATCCTTCCCTGCACGATCACAAACACAAAAACACGATATCTTTGGCGTTTAACGTTAGTTTTTGGTCTTATAGAGCCTGAAAATGGTGAATAAAAGGTATGTGAATAAGCACATACCAGTATCCAATTGATTGTCCACATGTGTTTCTAATATACATGTTTTAACTCTAATTAGTTTTGTTAGGTCACCATTTTGAAACATAGAATCATATAATCTTAGAGAGAGAAAGAAATAAGAGAGAGAGAGTGGAAGGAACTCTAGTGTATGAAAATGAAAGACAGTGTATTACTAAGAGAACCAACACCCTCTAAGGAGGGTTACATTACTATTTATAGTTTCCATCTAGGGCAGCATACATCTTTCTCTTCTTGCTACTATCGCCCCCTAGACTTTACCAAAACATGTAAACCATACATGAATACCAGAAAACATAACATAACTATTGTTTAGAGCAACCTATTACAAAACTTAATGACCGAAACTTGATATACATGAAATGTAATCCTAACAATCTCCCCCTAAGGGTTGGTCATCAAAGGTTGCGTGACGTCATCTTCTTTGTCTTTCATCTTTGACATTCATAGTATCGGAAGTCTTCAAAAATGGTTAGATAGATTAAGATTCTTTGTTCAACATGCTGAGTTCATCGTTGTAGTGGAAGTGAAAAACATTATGAAGTTGTCTGCCATTCGTCACTTTCTTAGACTCCATTGGATTTGCATCTTTCCGACATGCTCATACATCTTTGATGATTGAAACTATTATTCGTGTGAAGCTCTCTTTTTATGCATGAAGATTCTTTGTGTAGACTTTGAATCCTTCTTTAGACGGTGCTTCGCTTTAGATCTTAGTCTTTTTACTTTGTAGATTCTTGTGTTTGGCATAGAATCTTTGTTTGACTTGAATGTTGCTTCTATCTGTCATGAGAGCTTTCAAAGCAGTTGAGATGTAAGTATGAGCATGTGGAAGCTGGTGTTCAGGATGGTGATTGTACCTGCATTGAAACAGTTAGCAATAATACATTCGGTACTTACAGGTTTGGTGTTAGAATACGTCAACAGCATAGTGTGAAGACTCCTTCTAATCCTTACCAAGGCCGTTCCTAATCGGATACCCCCTAGAGGGCTTACACAGACATACATAAGTACACCCACGATTAGGTGAGTCGCTGGAGATCACCCCACGACTGTAGACCATTATGGAACCATCGTAAACACTAAGCGTAATCCACAAGGAATCACCGAAGTGACCTGCTGTCAGGGTTGTTTGATGTTGACCCTGGCAGGATTTCCGTTCAGTCATTCGAGAAATACATGAGTAAATCCCTCTTGAACGTTCAAGGCAGATTTCTAAGATCTGCGAAGGACTCGATAATTTACACATAGTGTCCAATGATGCAAGGCACTTAGTGTAGAAAAAATTTGTGTTCCTAAGAGATCTTATGATGTAATCTCATGCCTCTAGACTCGATAAGTGCACATTTGGTTTCCTATGCGGAGGCATGGAGCAGAGGGCCTCCTGTTTCAATATCAACCATCTCTAATAGACGATTGATAGATTACACTGGTTCCCCGTGAGAATGAAACAAGTACCTTTTGAGAGATACTTGAGTGGCTAGAAGGTTTAGGTGCAATGCGTCACTGGGTCCATGACGTCTTTATCTTCAATACCGGTGTCGCCTTAGCAACAACCAGTAGTATATGAATTAAACCCGGTGTCTGCCCTATGGTTGATAAAATGGAGGGCTATTTCTTTTCACCCTTATCTTTGTTTTTTTCTTTTTAATTCTTCAACCCCTTCTATCCCTTCATTCTTTACTCCTTTTTTCAAATCATACCTAAGGACTTCTATTTCTATCTATTGGAAGTGTCCTTGGGTAGATCCCTCCAGTTCTGGCGGATCATAGGACGGTTTTCCTAACCTTAGTCACCTTATAACACCATGAGTATCCTACTTTTAGCCAAGAAACCAAACTGTTTGAAATTCACCTCAAAGTGTTCATTATAATGAAATGCATTTTATTGACACTTTGAGGGTTTTGATTTCATTTAGAAAGACTCCCCCTTCACATGTGCTCATGTGTAGATTTTATGAAATTTGCACATGCAGGAGGAGTAGGCACTTGTGAATTGATCCACTCTGAATAGAAATCCCCTGAGGGACACATTTACGTTGTATAGTTAAAGAGTTCCATTGTCAGCTTTTAGGTGACAACTAGCTCTAATAACTACCTTGATGTTGTTAACACTTCTTTGAAAAGAAGGTTAGACCTGTCATAGTTCATATCTAAACAGAGTTTCTCGAATTGGTACATTCTACTTGGACATAGTCCTTTCGATAAAGACACATTCGTTTCGTCAATTCGAGGGTGAATATCTGAGTCGAGCTCGCATGAGATCTTATCACTATAAACCATCATATTTTAATCACTTTTCTTTTTCTCCCCCTCAAAAATAGCATATATATGTTGTTTTTGAAAAACGTTTGATTAAAATATGCTTTTTGAGTCTTATGGGGAGAATTCAACGAGAACATTTTGTTTCGCATTTGAGCAAAGAATTTGCAAGTACTCCCCCTCAACAAGTGAACACTTATTGAGGTTAAATACTTGTCTTTTGAGTAGAATCAGAAAAAAATTGAATTTTTGATTGATTCTACTCAAAAGTAAGAACCTTTCGCTCCTTATTTCAGGATTGAGGCACTGATGCGTACCACAGGGTCCTTTCATTACATATTGCGGGTTGTACACTGTTATGTGTACAAAAGCCGTAGTGAGAAAAAATGGAAATATGATGATGAGAGTTAAACTATAATGTACCAACAGATGATCAATCAGAGCAACGGTTCATCAGGACGACGGTAAGTGAGGATGTTCGGAATTGGTGCTCTTCCTCCAACCAAGCTTTCCAAAGTTCGAATGTGATTCCTGAACTTTAGTCGTTGATCAATCCTATCCATGAACTTGAGAGCTTCTCGAACGTCATCTCTTGTCCAACCCCTTTTAATCCCTGATCATAGCTCTTTAGTCTTTCATCTAGCTGAAGTCTGACCAATTTGAGTGTCTGATCTCCAACCTTGTATGTTTCGTCATACCTCAAGAACTTCTCATGAGCACCTTGTGTGAACACAACTGCAAATGGCTTGTAAACGAACGAACCAGGTTTCTTTCTTGACGTTACTGGCTTTTTCATTTGTGGAGCAGTGAAGTTGAGAGAGGTTTGATAACTTTCAACTCCTAATTGTGCATCTTCAACTCTTGCCCGGATGATGTGTAGACGAGCGAAGATTAGGAGCGAGTTGAAGAGGTCATACTGAAGGCTGCCTGGTAGATTTTGAACTTTGCCTTGAACCTTGAGCACATACATATCTTCGATATCATTTGGGTTCAATCGATGATAGTCAGCTTCACTGAATGAGTATTCCTTGTCATCACTCCTTCGTACCACAATTTTGTCGAGAAAGTTGTACCCATATCTCTTTTTAGTTGCAGGAATGTCGGTTATGCCAAGGATCCTATGGTTGGAATATGGCTTGCCTCGTGACTTGAATGTTAGCTTCCATTTGTATAACCATTTTCGCATTTCAGGCTAGTGAAGAATTCCCATAGATGCTTCAATGTTGTACTTTGACACTGACGTAGAGTATAAACCCTTCATCTGTGCTTCAAGATCATCAATGACATATGATGCCGCTTTGAATTTAGTGAGGGATGTGGCATAACGGTGTTCTGGATCGGTGATGAGACGAAAAATGTTACGTTTTTAGGGGTCGGTTTGAGTCCTAATTCGTATGTTTTTGGTTTGGATTTCACCCAAAGTCGTTTCTTTTCTCATTTTAGGTACTTTTGAAGGGAAAATCACAAAAGAAGCATTTTCGGGCGTTTTCGGAGTGAAAAAGTGCGGAAAACAACAAAAACTCAAAAGNTTCGCATTTCAGGCTAGTGAAGAATTCCCATAGATGCTTCAATGTTGTACTTTGACACTGACGTAGAGTATAAACCCTTCATCTGTGCTTCAAGATCATCAATGACATATGATGCCGCTTTGAATTTGGTAAGGGATGTGGCCTAACGGTGTTCTAGATCGGTGTTGCCATGGATGAGGTACTTGAGATCATTGTTGAAGAAATATCCTTTTGGAATCTTTGGTTGGTTGGGGGGACCAATGAGTGGTAATGGTTGAGAGAGATCTTGGAATTCGAAGTCAGGATCCTGACCAGGATAGATACGATCCCATGAAGGCCTCTTCTCCCATGTGATGTTCTCGGATAAGGCACGTGCACATTCTTCAACATTGTATTCAAATTCCGGTTTAGATGTGGTGCAAGTCTTGAACTCAGAGAACCCTGCCTTTCGAATTTCAACTAAGTCAGAAAGAAGAAGCTTCTGAGTTTTCATTATCTTCTTGATTCTTTTAGTGAACCCGATTATTGATCCTTCAGTAGGCTCATCTGATTAAGGGAGATCAGGGTGAGCATCAACCATTTCATCGAACCAGGAGGTGGTACAGCTTGACCTTCACTTGGTGGTTCCATGACATTGACTGGTAGATCAAATTCTGGGTCTGGAGCATCCAATTCCTCTACATCTTCCATTTTTTCATCAGCTGCAGAGTGTGTCGGGATTTCATCCGTTGCATGAGTACTTGTTCCAGCTGTCTGAATTCTAGATGAAGATCCATGCATTCTTTTACGCTTTTCTCTTGGTTGAGAAGGGTCATCTGGATCAGAGTCGTCATGATGACGTTTGGAAGACTTGGTACGTTTGCAGGATTCATCCTTCTTTGCAGCCCTTTTCATTGAATTGATCAAAGCCTTTGTCAGCTCCTTCTCACTTGGATCATTTATGATTGCGTCCAGCAGCTTTCCCTTGAGATCACTAGTAGATGGTGCAGGTGGTAGAGTCTGAATGGTTATGGGTGTCGTTTGAAATCTTTGTGTAACAACTCGTTCAAGATTGGCTTCAATGTAGTGTTCTACGGTTGCTGGGAGTTGGTTACGAACAAACTTTTGAACTTCTCCTGGTAGTTGACTCTTGATTCTGTCAGCTACAGCTGCATCAATGTTGTGTGTTTTGAATTGTTCAAGCTCTTTCTCTTGATCTGAGACCTGCCCTTGTAATGTTATCAGTGCTTGCTGTAGGGATCTCAACAGACTTGGATGAACTTGTGATTCTTGGGTTTGCTGGGGATTCATCGATTGTGTCATAGATGGTTGATCCTGAGGTGGAATGTCATGAGATTGTTGTTGTTGTGCAGTAAAAGGAACTATCTCTTGAGATCCGAGTATATCAACCGTTGTGTCATCGGTTTCTTGATCTTTATTCTGATCATCATTAGTCTTGCTGGTCTCATTATCACTTTCCTCTGTGTCGGATTCATCATCATTGTTTTTTTCTTCATCACCAAGTTCTTTAACTCTTTCATCACTGCTGCCTGTGTCACTATCTGATTATGTACTGACAGCTTCTGTATCATCCTTACCTTGTTTACTTTGTTCACTGTCGAAAGACTGCTTTTCAGAACTTGAGGACACCTTGCTCTTTTCAGATTTGTCTGACTCATCTGAATTAGCCTCTTCATGATCAGAATCTGAAAGTGTTTGTGAACCGGATTCATCTGATTCATTTTCAGTTTCTTCTTCGGATGATTGATCCTCTGTCTCAAGAATTTTAGAACCAGACCCTTCACCTTTCTTTCTTTGCTTGGCTATGTTTTCCTCTTCTGTTCGTTTACTTTTTGTAGAACAAATTGCAGTTGTTCTTCTTCTTCAGAATCGGATAACGGTGGAGTTCCAGCTTCTTCTTCTTGAGGCTTCTTGCCCTTGCCCTTTGGTTCTTTCACCCGTTTAACAGTAGATCCTTCGGTTTCTTCTTCCATTGGTTCATCACGAAGAGTAAGATTCCTTTTGGATTGTCGTGCAATTTTGTTTGATCGGGTCTTAGGTGCTTTGAATGTTTTTGAAGAACCCTTAGAAACAGTTGTGGTCTTCTTAAAGCTCAAACCTACTGAATCATTCTTTTGGGCATCATCATAGACTTTGTAAGCATCAGTATTACGAACAACCTCTAATAGATGAATATCTGGAATTCTCATTCCTTGTTTCGTGGTGCTAGTCTTGTGAATCCTGGCAGAAGTGTACATCAAATCCATGATCGGTGTGTGTTCCTTGTCATGTGGTCTAGGATCAATGTCAGGATTCTTATGCATAAAGTGCCCAATGAGACACTTGGTGAAACGACAGAATGGAATTTTCTTTGTAGGTGAATGTTTAAACTGTCGGGCATGGTGAGTCATGTCTTCCCAAATGATTTGAGCAAAGTCAATGTGTGCCATATTGACAACACCCCAGTAGAACTGCATAACTTCCAATGGTGGATGTTCGTGTCCAGTTGTTTTACCGGTAACACAATTGGTGAGGATGGAGTATAGAGTAAGCCATGGTTGTGGTATGAACTTCCTGTCGATTTTGGATAGATTGGTGAGCTTGGACTTTGATACATCATAACCCAAATCCCGTAGGAACTTGAAGATTTCTGACAATGGAGGTCGTGGAGTGAACTTCTTGAAACTACGAGACCCTTCAGCTGGTAAACCAAGAACTGCTCTCAGTGTTGTAACATCAAACTGAATGTCTTTGTGACAAGACGAACCCCCATTCTCTTGCCGTCCTTGCTGACATTGATAGATTTCCAGAATTGTGTTAAGTAAACCTCAGGAACGGTGGCTGATAGTGTGAGTAGTTGTCGTATGTAATGTTGTTGTAGAACTTCCACAATGATTTGACACGTTGGATGGCATGGAAGTTTCCCTAGATCAACTTTAAGATTAGACTTTGCAATGTTCCGTTCATCTCCTTGGATGAGTTCGTGTCTAGGTGTGGTTCCTTGTGACATTTTGGTACCTGAAATCCATCAATACAAACAACGAGCACAATATAGTGAAGTATATGTTAGTGATCATGTTATCATCTATGATGTGATTAGAGAGTCCAAAAGAAATGACAAACTAAGCATAACCAATAAGCATCAATCAAACATGTACCAAATACAACACATGCAACTCATATAAATGTAACACAAGAAACTATAAATCATGTAACACACAATCCCATACTTGAAAGATTTTAAAAAATTTGGGCAGAGTTTCGTTACATATAACGCACAAGAAAAGAACCCATACTCGATGGTTCTTATATCCCACTCCATACTTGGAGACAAATCACATTAACCATGTACCATACTCGAAATATCTCACCTATAACAGAATACATACTCAAAAAATTCTTAAGCATACTCGAAAATTCTATAGTAACAATCATACTCGAAATGTATCATGCAAACAAGTCATACTCGATAATAATACCAGGACATACTCGATAAAGGAAAACACACCATACTTGATAAGTCATATTCATACTCGAAAAGCAAAGAACATGTCATACTCGAAAACAGTAAGAGCAATCATACTCGAAAAATATCAAAGTATCCATACTCGATAACATAGCACCATACACATACTCGATAAGACATGTTCATACTCGAAAACTTCATCATCATACTCGAAAATATTATCATCATACTTGATAAGCAAAAGGCCAATCAAACTCGATAAGAAATTCTCATGCTCGATAAGTAGTCAAGATTGACTTGCTCGAAGGATAAACACAATATTTGTCGAGTATGAATTTTTAAAACTTCATACTTGATATACTATTGTCTTTATGCTTCGAATAAGTGAAGCTTGAAAACTTACACGATGAAAAAACTTCCATATTCGATAAGAAACAATGGTACTCGATAGCCAGATGCCCATACTCGAAAAGTTCTTATAGATACTCGATCAGTATAGAATTGGGCCAATATATACAGTGTGAAATGGGTTAAGGGCATGTTGTAGGTTGTTGATACATGGCATCTATAAGCTAAAACCAATCCTATATCACATATAAGCCTAACATATTTTCCATTCTAGCCAAAATAATAACTCAAATCAAAACAAGAATTTTGAAACGTTAAGCAATGAGTTAGGACTTAGGAGGCAAGCAAAGATAGCATAAACAAGCAACTTTAAGCACACAAATCATAGAAACACTAACCCAAATAGCCCCATACCCCCATACGAGCCCTAGAATCAGTTTTTGACCAATTAACGCAAAGCAGGTGGATTAGAGGTCGAATAAAGGATGAAATCATTCATATATGGACCTACCGTGACGGCTTATGAACTCTAATTGTCCTAAAACATCACCCATATGAAAAACCCAAATCGAATTCAAGAACCCTAAATGCGCCTAACACCAAACGATTAATATGAACGATAAGCAACCAAGAAACACTTACAATCAACAACAAATACTCAAAATCATAAAATCTTGGTGGTAGAAAAATCTGGCAGAGTATGGGAGGCGTATAAGGATTTTGTGAATAAACATTTTAAATGGCTTGGGTATAAATAGGTAAATGTTTAAAGTGTTGGCAGTTTTGGCCCTTGTACTTATAATCAAACCAAACTTATGAATTATTTGACAAGAATAGTCCCTTTGGTTGTAATCTAGTGATGTACCGAGTACAAGTCGTTAAGACTTTGAGTTAAAGTGATGAGACTCTTCCTCGAATCAATACCATATTAATAAATTACGGTTAAGCACAAGTTTTTGGATGAGGGTTAGTCGGAAAAGAACATTATTGATGGAAAAGCTAATGAAATTAAAATTCACTAGAATACGACACCTTTTCTTCCCCTCAAGATATGTGTACGAAGAAATATTGAAAATGTTTTTGGACAACATATCTTGAAGGAGTGAATTTTTAAAATAAATCAAAGAAATGAAAGAAAAATATTTTTGCGTTTTTCTGATTTTATATTTTTGTATTTTGTTTTAGAAGAAAATATTTACAAAAGGTTTTGGTGTTTTGACTCGCTTAATGGTGTTTAAGAAAAGATTTTAAATCATCTGGAGTCAAACACCGCATACCAATTCGGTGAACTAGTTAAGCAAACTGAGATGGAGGTAATGGTTTAGTGAACAAGTCTGCCAACTGGTATTCAGTACCCACAAAATATAACTCAATTGTACCCTTTTCCATGTGCTCCTTGATGAAGTGATAGCGAAGATCGATGTGCTTAGATTTGGAATGAAGAACAGTGTTGCAGGAGATTGCTATCGCGCTTTTGGAATCACAATACATTGGGATTTTGTTGAATAGGTAGCCGTAGTCCATCAGCTGTGTTCGCATCCAAATGACTTGAGCACAACAAGCAGACATAGCTACATATTCAGCCTCTGTAGATGATAGAGATGTGCAATCCTGCTTCTTCGATTGCCAAGACACAAGTTTGTCTCCAAGAAACTGCAAACCACAAGAAGTACTTTTGCGTGTGTCTACGCACCCTGCATGATCAGCATCTAAAAAAGCTATTAGTTCAAAACCAGAATCCTTCGGATACCAGAGTCCCATGTTAATGGTTCCTTTTACGTATCGAAGGATTCGTTTAGCCTCATTGAGGTGACGTTCAGTAGGACTAGACTGATAACGAGAGCACATGAATACAGCAAAGACAATATCAGGTCTGTTGGCGGTTAGATACATGAGTGAACCAATAATACTTCGGTATTTGGTGGGGTCAACAGGTTTCCCATGTAAATCCGTATCTAGCTTAGTTGTATTGGCCATTGGGGTATTGTAAGTATCACAACTGGTCATGCCATGTTTCTTAACTATCTCAAGAGCATATTTGGACTGACTAAGGAAAATCCCACGGGGTGACTGATGAACTTGAAGCCCCAAAAAGAAGGTAAGTTCACCCATCATTGACATTTCAAAATTTTGTTTCATTAATCTTGCAAAAGCGTTTGAATACTTTTTGTTAGTAGAAGCAAAAATAATGTCATCAACGTATATTTGCACAATTAAAACGTCATCCCCGTGTTTTTGAATAAACAAAGTTGGATCGATTAAACCCTTAGTAAAAGCATTAGCAAGCAAGAAAGCAGTAAGTTTATCGTACCATGCCCTGGGGGCTTGTTTGAGACCATAAAGAGCTTTCTTGAGTCTGTAGACATGATTAGGATGCTCTGGGTTGACGAATCCCTCTGGTTGGCTAACATATACCTCTTCACGTAACTCGCCATTCAAAAATGCAGTTTTAACATCCATTTGATAGACAACCATGTTTTCGTGAGCAGCGTATGCCAGGAAAATGCGAACAGCTTCAAGTCTTGCTACAGGTGCAAAAGACTCTTCAAAGTCAATTCCTTCTTCCTGAGAGTATCCTTTAGCAACCAATCGAGATTTGTTACGAATAACTGTGCCATCTGCATCCAACTTGTTTTTCCAAATCCATTTCAGCCCGATGACGTACACTCCATCTGGTCGTTCAACTAATTCACACACCTCAAGGCGTTTGAATTGATTGAATTCTTCTTGCATTGATTCAATCCAGTTGTCGTATGTAAGNACATATACCTCTTCACGTAACTCGCCATTCAAAAATGCAGTTTTAACATCCATTTGATAGACAACCATGTTTTTGTGAGCAGCGTATGCCAGGAAAATGCAAACAGCTTCAAGTCTTGCTACAGGTGCAAAAGACTCTTCAAAGTCAATTCCTTCCTCCTGAGAGTATCCTTTAGCAACCAATCGAGATTTGTTACGAATAACTGTGCCATCTGCATCCAACTTGTTTTTCCAAATCCATTTCAGCCCGATGACGTACACTCCATCTGGTCGTTCAACTAATTCCCACACCTCAAGGCGTTTGAATTGATTGAATTCTTCTTGCATTGATTCAATCCAGTTGTCGTATGTAAGTGCTTGCTTAATATTTGTAGGTTCATCTTGACAAACTGTGAGTGCATATATACAATGTGCTCCATCTGAATGAAGTCGTCGTCTCGTCATAACAGGAGCTGATGGATGTTCAATGATGTGAACTAAAGGATGATCTCTAGTCCAATGATGTGTTGAAGGGTGAGGGTTATGAAATTGTTGCATGTTGACTGGTTCCAAATTGCGTGTTGATGACTCTGCTATATCTTCAATGTTTGGAGTCGGAGCAAATGAATTGAACAACGCATTTGGATCATAAGCAGCAGGTGCGGGTACTTGTTGTTGAGTCAGATTTTCAGCTGTATTGTCGGTATCGGAGTCGGATTGTTCAGCAAAGGGATTGGCGAACTCATTTGCAGGTGCACTGTCATCTACCGTAGTAGTTGTTGGGGTAGTTGTATCAGGTATAAGAATAGTATCAGGTTGAGCAGCGGAGCTAGTGGATACAACTGGTGCAGGTTGATCAAACGTATCGTCAAACAATGGTGAGAACAACGTTTCCAATTCTTTGGGGGTAAGAGACAATGGTTCAGTTGAAGAATCTGGAAAGTTGAGACGGTTGGTTTCGGGTCCTAAGCTGTTTTGCTCAGAAGCCATATCGGAAAGTTCATCAAAATTAACATGAATCGTCTCTTGAATTTCTCTGGTGCGACGGTTATAGATCCGGTAACCTTTGGAGTTCTCACAATATCCTATGAAGATTCCTATGTCTGCCTTAGCCTTAAGCTTACCAAAGTCATCACGATCCTTATGAGGGTAGCAAAGAGCACCGAATACATGAAAGTGTTGAATATTTGGTTTGTGTTTGTGAACAATTTCATAAGGAGTTTTGTTGTGGCGTTTGGTGATCATACAACGATTTTGGGTGTAACATGCAGGTGAGACGGCTTCAGCCCATAAGTAATCTGGTAATTGAGCATGAATAAGCATCGTTCTTGCAGCTTCCACTAACGTTCTGTTGCGTCTTTTGACAACCCCATTCTGTTCAGGACTTCTAGCAATAGACGTTTGATGTTCAATTCCCACTTTCTCATAATAATCACGAACAGTTTGATTTTTAAATTTAGTTCCATTGTCCGTTCTGACGATTCTGACTGTGTTTCGTAGTTGAACTTGCATTTTTGTGAGAAAGGTGATGATCATTGATGGAGCTTGATCTTTGCATCATAGAAAGTAGACCCAAGTCCATTTGAGTAGTCATCAATAATTACTAGGATGTAGCGTTTGCCTTTTATCGTTTGTACACGCATTGGGCCACACAAATCCATATGAAGAAGGTGAATAACATGTTTAAAATTGGGTTCTGGTTTAGAGCCGAAGTGAGCACGTTTGCTCTTCCCTTGTTCACAAGCAGGGCATAAGTGATCTTTAGAATATCTGAATCTAGGGAGACCCTCAACAAGTTTGTGACGAGCAAGATCTGTAATGGTTTTGAAGTTAATATGAGACATACGCTTGTGCCATAACCATGATTTTGTTGAAGTTGCTTTGGAGAGAAGACAGATAGGTGATGATGCAGTCATGTCTGACAATGAAATAGTGTATAAACTGTTGCCACGAGTGCTGGACATAAGATCATTTCCTTGTAAATCACGAACAAAACAAGTCTTTTCTCTAAATGCTACTTCCAGATCCCCATCACAGAATTGACCGACTGAAAATAACTTGGGACCAAGACCTTCAACATAATAAACATGACTAATTTTGATGTTCCCACTGACGTAATCCCCATATCCCATAATTGCTGCGAAATGATCATTCCCGAATCTGACAGTTCCGATGAACTTTGAGACAAAGTTTCTTAACAGTTTGAGATTGCCTGTCATGTGTCAGGAGCATCTGCTATCAACAATCCAAAGAACAATTTGAACCACCTGCATCACACGAAGGAGACAAAGATGGAACAGATGTAAGGGTGGAACCCAAAGAAGATGTGGATTCCGTTGGGTTAGAAGCACACATAGACACAAACTTAGGTATCCATTTAAAGTTCTGTGTTCGTTCTAACCAACGTTGTCAATTCCAACTAGATTTTGCTTTCTTCTTAAAGAATTCACTAGTTGAAGGTATGCTCTTGGAATTATTATTCGCGACTATGGGGGCGACTACCGCATTCTTAGAAACAACATTAGGCTTCCTTCCTAGCACAGATTTAGAAGCAATAGTGGACCTAGGTTGTCTACCAGATGTACGTTTCTTAATGCGAGATAAAATAGATTGTGCCTCACAGTTAGCATGACTTCCAGATAACATACTTTTACGACAAAACACACACGAAGCATTAACATTAAAAGCGTTTAAAGGTCCATCATTCGTTACACATAGATTAGGATTACAATTTGTCAAATCAAAAACTAAATCTAGAGCAACATGAGTTTTATTCAAGTTCCTAAGGTGATCTTCTACTGCAGAGGCTTCTAGTTTCCTGCTTCTATGCTTCCAGATTCTATTCTTCCTTTTGTTGCTCTTACGCTGTGATCTGTTAGCACTAGTAGTGGTGACTATTCCTGTAGAAGTTGAAGTATTCACGTTAGAAGACTGAGAGTGTGTTTCCCTATCGATGTTGTACATTCCTGGATCTAGCTCAACAGTGTTTCCTTTTAGTGACTGAATGTTCTCTTTTAACTCAATGATGATGTACTTTTGTTCTTGAATTCGACAGTTCATTTGACGATTGGTGTAATACATGTCATTGTTTACAACCTTTACTTCTTCTAATTCCTTTTGATATTTTAAAATTTGACTTTTTAACTCAACAGTTTCATCATTCAAGGAAGTTGAAGTGGTAAGGTTTTGCAGTTTCAATTAAAAATTAAGACTTTGATTTTGACACCATTCAAGCTTTTTGGTAAGTTGTGAAATCTCGTTTGAAAGTTTTTCTTGCACATCAACATTGAGTTGTCTAAGTTTCGCGTTATCACACTTTAAGGTCTCAACATGTGCATTCAGCAAGATAATGTCATGCATGTGATCAGTATTATTCTCAACAGTACTAGACTCATACAAAGAATGCATAATCACAGAAGATATATCAGCATGCAGAACACGTTCTAATAAATAATCAACATCTTTTTGCAAACCTTTGTTATGTCTTTGTTGCTTTGAAATAGTCTGCTCAGTAGCATTAAAGATGTCTATCATTGATTGTACCTCTGTTTGAAGTTCCTTTTCCCAATGTGTTGCACAAAGACGCAAATGTTGAACATGAGGCAAAAACTGTTTTTGAAAGATTTCCCTTTTTTCTTTTTCATAAGGACTTTGAAAAGTAGCAACAGTTATTACTGAGTTTCGTTCAATTGCTTGTTCTAAAAATTCGATGTTTTCCATAAACGTATCAAAGAATGGTAGGACACGACATTTGGTAATGGTTTAAGTTCTCCTGAATCAGGCAAAGGACCATTTATTTGTGCGACACATTGAGTAGGACCAACATCTTCGAAATACCCAGGTTGCATAACATACCAATGTGTTGTGGTTTTTTCTTTTTAAGGCACAAAAGAGTCATATAAATGAGGAAATGTTTAACAAACAAAAGGTGTGTCATAAAAGAGAGTGCACATTTTCGACCTAGTCTCATCTTCTATGTCATGTTCCTCTTCACAATCATATACAACAACACGCACAACAGATTCACCAAAAAATTGTTCTACACTATACAACTTGGGGTTTTCTTTGAGTGCTGGTTTTAAACAACTAGGTGTTTTATAACCAAGACCATAACCGCACCCGTGAGGGTTTTGTTTGAGAGTAAACTTTTAAATTGTGGTTACGGATTCACCAGTTTTGTAAATAACATTTTGAAAGTCTTTTAGTTGCCCTTCCAATGCAACAATTTCTTCAGTGTAAGAATTAATCTTTTTCATTGATTTATTTTTGTGTTCCCTGAATTCTGTTTGACAAATGGACAACTCGGATTTCGTTTTAGAAAGTTCCTTGTTGATTTGAATTATTTGCTGTTTATGTTCATGCCTTTCTTTTTCCATTTGTGAAAGTAATTCATTTTTGGAAGCAGATAATTCATGAAGTTGATGTTGTAAATCTTGTACTTGAACATGAGATTTTTGGAAAGCGATTTCAAAACTTTTTTCTCTCTTGTCGCGTCTTTCAAAATCAGATAGTTGTTTTTTATAGCACTCAAGGTCTTTATTCAAAAATTCAATTCGGGCTTTTAACTTGGAATTTAAAACCTTAAGTTGGTGAAGGACGTTCATGACTAAGCGTTGCACTTCAGACGCTGAATCACACGAAAGTTCAAGTTGTTCAAAGTGCGTATTAGTATTATTATCAAATGAACTATCAAATACATCATCTTGGTTAATTTGGACGTCGTCATCAAATGTAACCACAGGGTTAAGTTGATAGTCGTCGTCAAATGTAACAACTGTGTTTATTTGTTCATCCATTTGACAAGATAAGAATGAATTACTTTGAACACCTTGATCCTCGTCTGACCCATATTCTGAAGAAGAGGCAATATCATGTATAAAGCATGTGTGTAAGGCATGTACCTCAGATAAACCATCCGTGTCATAAACTGGACCAGAATCACTTAGATGGAGTTGTTGCATGTTAGCCATAAGCATGACGGCTGCATTTGCTTCCAGATCTTCCATGTCATCATCAGATTGAGCATTGGCCATGAAGCTGTTGTCTTTAGCATTTCCACGAGCCTCATCCTTAAGAGCAAGAAGTAGAGCTTCCTTGTGGTATTTGCTGCCTTGAGTTCGTGGTGAAGGACATGCAGTTGCTAAATGACCCACTCCATTGCAGTTGTAGCATCGAATGACATTGTGACCAGCATCAGCATTACCCGTTTCAACAAGCTCAACCCTCTTCTGTGGAGCAGCAACATTGTTCCGAAAGCTACCATTACCATTAGACCTCTGTCCATTCCCCGAATTTCCCATAGTACCACGAAACCCAGATATGCCAAAGTTACGATTCTGTATCTCAACACGACCATCATTAACAACAGCTTGAGTCCTTGTGTTAGAGGATGAACGAAGGCGGTTGTTAGACTTGTTTGAGAATTTGCTACATGCCTTAGCAATGAGTGCAATTCCCTGGTTCAAGTTGTTGATTTCCTCTTCGTCTTCATCATGAGTAGCATTGGAGTAGAACATGGATTCATTGTTGTTGTATGAGTCACATTCACTAACATTGGTTTGCTGAGCAGAATCATAAGAGATGAGTGGTATTGTAGGATTAGAGACATATGCAGGATTTGGTGATTGTGACACTGGGTGAGATTGAGCGACAAGTGCTAATGAGTTGGGAGTTGGAGGTGGTGATAAAGTTGCACGAAGAGCCCTCTCCTTTTCCACTTCACTTTCATGGTGCTTCAGACAATCAAACAATAATCCATAAGGTGCATAATGAAGATTCTTAGCTTGCCTGACAAATGTAACATACTTCTTCCATTCATACCCAAGACAACTTAGAAACTTAGTGTTAACAGCAATCCTAGGGGTGGAATATTGTGTCGTTCTAAGTCATTGATGATGTTTGTGAAACGATGATAGTAAGATTCAAGAGATTCCCCGGGCTCAATCATGAAGTCTTCATATTCCATATAAAGCTTAGATTGCATGCCTTCTTTGTTTAACTCAGTGCCTTCCATTAAGAGATGAACATGATCCCACATATCCTTGGCAGTTTTCTGAGCATCAATGCTACAAAAGATCGGATTCGGTTTCCCAGAATGATGTAGATCATTGCCATTTCATCTGCCTCCCAATGATGTCTTTGGTCTTCTGTGAGTGCGGATTCGGCAACTGGAGTCGATATAGCTAGAGTATTGCTTAATGGATCATCTGGAGTCGTTGTATTTGGCCATTGAAATGGACCTTCAAGAATGAATTTCTTCATTAACTTCCCGTGAGGCTTCCTAAGTTCAATGAATCGTAAGAAACGACTAGCCCATTGAGCATAGTTGCCTGGTGTGAGCATTGGAGGAATATCAAGAGATCCTGCTTCATGACGAGATTGTTGACTGGTTATTGCTTCACACATTTGACTAAACCAATGTGACTGCTGCTTAGTTTTTGGGAGAGCTACTTGCATTTGCTGATGTAAGTATGGTTGTTGCTGTGGGAATTGTTGTTGGTAATGATTAAAGTAATTGTATTGCAGAGGTTGAGACATGATTAATGATTATGTTAAATGGATCTTTAAGGATAATGAACGGTTGTTGTTGGAGATTAGATATGTAGATAAACAGGAAATTAGGTATGGAAATTCAAACTCGAAAAGTGTTGTTTGATTTTGGTTACTCGATAAGTGTAGTTACTCGAAAAGGAGATACTCGAAAAACTAAGATACTCGAAAAAGAAATGGATCCTTACTCGATAGCAAAGGATGAATCGAGTATAGATTAGCTTAAGAGATATTCGAGCTGTTCCTTACTCGATATATACGATAAGGAAGTGTAATGGTTACTCGAAATAAGTGAAACTTACTCGATAGAATCCTAGAACAAACCCACTTACTCGAAAAAGTACACTACCTTACTCGATAAAACCCACTTACTCGATAAGAACAGAAGAATTCGAACCCTAAAGACTAATTAAATCTACCAAATCTAACGTAAAACAACCTAAATTATCCCTTGGCGATTGATACCACTTGTTAGGTCACCATTTTGAAACATAGAATCATATAATCTTAGAGAGAGAAAGAAATAAGAGAGAGAGAGTAGAAGGAACTCTAGTGTGTGAAAATGAAAGACAATGTATTACTAAGAGAACCAACACCCTCTAAGGAGGGTTACATTATTATTTATAGATTCCATCTAGGGTAGCATACATCTTTCTCTTCTTGCTACTATTGCCCCCTAGACTTTACCAAAACATGTAAACCTTACATGAATACTAGAAAACATAACATAACTATTTTTTAGAGCAACCTATTACAAAACTTAATGACCGAGACTTGATATACAAGAAATGTAATCCTAACAAGTTTTAATTCTTTACCTACATTCCTTGTTAGCACATTATAGGTGGAAATGCAACATGCTATGTATTGTTTCTAACGCTGAAACGGGTTAGTTTTTCGCTAAGATGCTATATATGTGAGTAGATTTTAGCTGGTTTGAGTTAAACTAAGATTGTATTCCCAATAACCAATAAGTTTTAGTTATTTACCTCAAATAAACATGTTTGACAAATCAGGTACAATAAACAGATCAAGAATTTAACTATTTTCATTACATTGTTGATATAAATTTAATATGATTTTATTGAATCACGATTAGCTATCTAATGTTGTATGATCTACATAACTAATATGTATATTCATCACATCTAAGATAGCAATATAAATGATAGTAAGAATTTGCATGTTAAGAACTTAAAGCTCGGTAAATAGGGCAGATCTATCTAACGATGTAGATGGATTCCATCACTTTAATTGGACCCGTTTTCTGACGTATGGTGTTTGATCTTCATTGCCATTTTTGGTAATCAATGAAGATCCAACAACAAACGTTAGAAAACGGGGTCCAATTAAAGCGATGTAAACCGCCAACATCATTAGATAGATCTTCCTTGATCATTGAGAGGTCTTTAATGCAATAATGATATACTGTTTATTGTTCATGACAGGCAACACTCCTTCATTATTGTATTGAATATGAATAATGTTTCTTAGACTCTTTTCTTTACTCTACATGTTTTGCATTGTTTATATCAATTTAATATGATTTCATCCATGTATGATTAGCTCCCTAATGTCGTTGGTTCTAAATAATCAATATGTCCGTTCGTCGCATCTAAGAGAGCAATATAAATGATTGTAAGAATTTTATTTCTAAGAACTTAAAGCTCAATGAGCAGGGCAGATCTATCTAACGATGTAGATGGTTTTCATTCCTTTATTTGGACCCCATCTTATACTAGTTTGTGTTTGATCTTGATTACCAGTTTTTGCTCTCCCAATAATGTACATTATAGGTGGTAATGCAAAATTCTATTTACTGTTTCTAACGCTGAAATTGGTAAATTTTCCGCTAACATGCTATACATGTAAGTAGATTTTAACTTGTTTGAATTAATCTAAGATTGTATTCCCAATATGCTTCTTGGATTGTTGGTTTCTTGGATTACATATCTGTAAAAGATCACACATATTCTTAAAGTATAATTAGATTTACTTCTTTACCTATAAGCTTTGTCAGCATATGATTTTATTCTCAATGTGATTTTTCAGGAAAAATGCCTCAGCAGTTTATTTTTCCTCTAAATCAAACAACTTATAAGGTGTTTCAGGTTTGTGAAAGTTAAAAAAGACAGTTGTAACATGATTTTACTGTTATACTATGTTATACTATAAAATTAACCAGATGAAATTTTGCAGAATTTGCCACAAGTGTTCATTGATAACTTTTACTCCAATCAAGATTACATTTTCATCCATGGAAGTGATAGGCGCAGATATGTATGCCAATTTAGACGTGGGAGAGCAAATGACTTGCAGTTTTATGATGATGAATGGAAAGCATTCATTAGATCGAACATACAACCAACTGTGAGAACACTTCATTTTTTTAGGGAAGCCTATAACACTTTTTATGTCACAGGTTATGATAACAATGGAATTGAAGGTCCTGGGTATGGAATAGATGTGGTTGAAGATAGAGTTTTCAAGTGTCTTGTAGAATGCAGAGCATCAGTGCAGGTATTTCAATCAACTATATATTTGTTATTTGATAAAAAGATATGATAGTTTTTCTAAATCCTGATGATAGTTGTTTAAGTTATTTTATTGCACATTAATGCAGCTTTTACCAGATGATTTTATTAGAGATCTTGTTGGAAATAGAATATGGGTTAGCATTAATGGTTTCAGGTTCAAGTTGATCTATGAGAGATTACAACCATACCCACAATACGAAGACATGATGAATTGTTTATCAGGAGATCGATGGGAACAGCTTGTGGCATTTGCTGACATAATTTTAGGACAGAGGATGGTATTCACCAATTCAGGAGATAATACATTGAAATTGATGGTATTTGATGATTCAGGATTGGGGTTGTACGATGAAAGAGTTTATCCCACAATGTTGTCATTTCCCACTCGCCAGATACCATATTATGCCGCTGCAGGTAAATTAGTTTATAATAGTAGAAGTAAACTAAGATAATTTGATAGTTTTAATAAATAAACGTTTCTTCTTTGTAATAGATAAGAGAGCCAAGCATGTTTGCACATGGCCAGATCATCGTACTCATGTGGATGAAGTTGATGTTTACAACACGGACTTGAATTCTGCCATATGTGCTTATCGTCGATTGGTAAGTATATCAAACAGTTAATTTTTTTTCCTTTTTTTAAATTTATTGATATCATGTAAAATAATTGCAGACCATATATTCAAAATTTTGTGAGGACCAAATGATGCATAATTACACCAGAGCTAAGTTACTCCACAATGATGTCAAGTATCCGATGATAGTCAAGATGGTATTCCACCCAGAAGATCCTATGAAGACAAATCATGTTGTTATGAATGGAAATTGGAGAGAATTTGCAGGTATGTGTGGCTTCATGATGCCAAAGCTGTTGCGATTCAAGTTGATTAAAATAACGGAAGTATTGGAAGCTGGCGTTCATCATCAAGTAGTGATATTTAATGTCTGTTAAAACAGTAGTGTTTTAAAACTTTATTTTGCTACGACTGTTATGAAATTACCATGGTTATTGGTAGGAATGTTTAACTATTAGAACATCCAGGTATATAAATGTTTAATGATGATGTTTAATTATAGCATATCATCAGATAAGTTTTAAGTTTAAATAGGTGTTTTAAGTGACAGTGCACGTTCATTATAACACGAATGTGCATGAAACAAAAAAGATACTTATGATTATTATGTATGATTCAACATGGTTTTTAAGCATGTAAGATATACAATAATAAAACAAAATTATGCATGATATTAAAGAGGTTACAAACAACTATAATTATCCAACTGTTTTTTAACATTATTTATCGTTTCTTGATATTCTAATATTTTTTCCCTACGCTTATCAATCGCTTCTTTACATTCCAATACCATTTGTTCGTCGCTTATAATTTCTGCTTCCATCACTGTTATTAGTCGCTTAAGCTGAGCAATATATCATATTGGTAGAAAACAATTCGCATCCACTTGAGCTCTTTTTGAATTTGATGAAATTTTTTTGGTCTTTGATGAACCTCTATTCGTTGTTGCTGCTGATTTAGAAGTTATAAATCAAGTCACATAGTATAAACACACAAATGTAAATTTTTTAAACATTAAGATTAACAGACAATGCATATGAAACTATGTCTGAACACAATACCTTGTGAAAGTTTTTTACTTTTTTTTTTCTGCGTGCAATTATTTGCCTGTGATTCAACAACTATAAACAAATACAAAACATTATCCATTGAAACATTATATGACTTTTACTACCACATCATTAAGAATATAACAACCCAATGAGTAACTTATTTATTAAAAACATACCTTTTGAAGGGGAATTCGCGTTTTCCTTCTCAGACGCTCGCGTTGCAAGCCTTGCAGAGTGTCTTTGAGCGTCCATAATACAATCTATTTTTCTGAATATAGCCTTGCGAATTTTTTCGGCGAGAAAGATGATTATATTTTGGTGTATATATAGTATCAAATTAGGTTAACAATGTATATAGTCGTGATAATCTCAAAAGAAATAATTGTGTTTAGTTAGATTACCAAAAATATTGGGAATCTTATATTCTAAACTTATATTCTAAATTATATCTTTTTAAATTCAAATATATCTTATAAAAAATTCGGTATGCAGGTTCCCTTTAATATTTCGTTTAAAACACAATATTTATCTATTACTATAAATTAGCATATATGTTAACTAAACATTAGCATGAGATAACTAAGAAACGAATTATATCTATTTGATATAAATAACCATAAACTTATATTCTAAAAAGACTAAAAATATAAACTTATAATCGTGAATGATTTGTGTAAATCATATATTTAGATAAAATAATAACAGATTATTTGCATTTATTAAAATGATTAGACACCATTTACATGTGTTAGACACCATATACATGGGGAATATAAGGTATACAAACCATTTTTAAATGGAACATATGATTTCATTTAAAACACGATATTTATCTATTACTATAAACGAATTATACTTTTTTGGTGTGTACAATATATGTGTTTACTAAGCCATTTTTAAATAGTGATGTCAATGTGCCATAAAAATTGATCATAATTGTTTGTGTTAAAAAGTTTTAGAAATTTAAGAAATTTTAAAAACAAAATTCATGATTAAAAAAAGTGAGAAAGATATATAATTATCTCGTATGAAAACAAACAATTGATAGCCACACACGCAACTTTAAACATAAATCATAGAATAATTAGTCTAATGGGAAAAAAATAACATGATTGTTCATTGGTTTGTCTTTACTGCTAACAAACATGAAAAATTGGGATTTTGAGAATTTCATCATCTAGTTTTTCAACTTCATAACGCATCAGCTTTAAACGCAGCATCTTTTCTTCTTCAAATCCGCAATCTTGCCCAAATTGATACCAATTCCCTTCCAATACTAACGCTTTAATTTGAGAATGGTCTTGTTCATGTGTAACAACATGCAAGTTGACTGAGTAAACCCATTTTCTGTGCACGATCTCTCCTTTTTGGTATTTTTACATCCCCAAACCGTTCCAAATGTTGGATTCGATTTTCTATTTCATAAGAGAAAATACGTTAATCATTATAAGTATTATTAGGAATTAAAAGTATTTGCTTTGATTATTGTTTACTTGTTCTTACCAACTGATAGTAATAACCAATATTGGGATGAAAAGGTGCATAAACATCCATGTCTTCATTCTCATGAGCATTGTGATTCCACCAGGTGCAATTGTGTTGAATTATGTAATCTGAATCATAGGTACGATTGTTTTTTTTTTTTTGCATTTAGAGAATCCATATCCAACTTCAATTGCTCAGATAGATCATCTTTAAAAGAGGCCTGTGTTTCAACAAAACAGTTATTTTCTCAGTTATATAGTAAGTTAAAAAAATTTTACAAAATTATTTATTTTGTAATCTCTTTAATATCATAAAAAATATATATATACCTCTTCAGTTGTGAAAGTATAGCCACCATCAATGTCATATTCATTTACAAAACAATCAGATTTGCACATGCTCGTAAACGTTCCAAAATTCGTCCTCAATAATCTTCGATCGTCTTGTGTCAAACAAACAGCCTAAAAAATGCATAAAAAATAAAATTTAATATAAATTTACTGTTCACTACAACACAATTCGATACGTAACTCTAAACTTAAATAATACCTTGTCATCAGTATCATGTAAGTCAATATCATCATCAGATATTTTGTATACACATTGTTTGTTATGTTTTGGCTTTTTCAAAATTGAAGTGCTTCGATAACCATTTAGATCAGCCACATAAATCTGCATATGTTTCATGTATAATTATTTTTTTAAGTATAATAAAAATATATATAATTATTAATAAACACATACATCATCATCACTATTAAAAAAAATTGTTTAAAACATTTTAGGAAATGTATAATTTACACATGTTACATTTATAATAATACCTCATCCTCATCGTCTGATATGTTAATGACTGTAACATCACATGCGTTTCCGTGCTTAACAGTTGACAAATCACCAGCATCTACAGGAGCAGATTCCGAGTATTGTGCCTTGAAATGATTTTAGTATTGTATAATCAAAAAAGGTTTGCAATTGCATGATGGTTTCCCATAATTTTATAACTAAACAGTTAAGTTAAAAAAGAAAACATAAAGTAGAATTTTAAAAATTCAAAAATACTTCATTAGCAATGCTGCCGTCTTGATCGACAATCTTGGATTTGGTGTTGCATATTTTTTTATCCAGCAACCTATTTACAAAGATTAAACACAAATTTATGTTGTAAAAGAAGATTTTTTTTTTTTTTTTTAAATAATGAAGCAAAATTTAAAAAGTGTATACCTTTGTTTGAAAGATGTTATTGCAGGAATATTTTCATTGATAATAACATTGGTGCAAAAAGGAATGGTTGAAACCTCGTGCTCATCTGGTGTAAAAAAATAATAATAGAGAACACAAAATTAAAATATAAAACAACATGAAACATAACATGTAATAATAGACATGAATAATTATAGTAATTTATTTTATATCTTACTTCCCCATGTGTTGATTTTTGCAAGCTGAATAACCAACACAACTGGCTCATTCTGAATATAATCCTGACTTAAGTAATTGTCCAATCTGTCAGCATTATCTTCCCATAATGTAACGTTAACTTCATCACCACTGTTTAATATATAAATAATGTTAACATAAATAAGATAATACGAATAAAAGCGTTACAAATTGCTCTAAATATTATCATAATTATAAACAATAAACAATACTTTAAATTTTGAAGCTTGAATTCGGAAATTATTGTGGTCTTATTTCTGTAATATATTGCTTTCAACTTTGGTTTTGATGAAATCAAACAAATAATATCTACAAACACCACGTTCATCAAATAAACATTGCATGATATAAATTTATTTTAAATTAGTGTACCATAATTTTGAGTGTAATTCTTAACAAACGCAAGCTTGGTGTATTTTTCGTCGGTGATGATATCACGATATTCAATGAATTCGAATCCATCATGTGCACAGTTAAAATCCTGAACCACGCTTATGGATGTATTATTTTTAAAGTAAATCTTGCCAACGTGATTTGTTAGCTGCATGCCTTCCAACCCGGTATACAAATTGAAATTCGATAGAAGTATATAGTTATCTTTCTTCAGCATTGGTTGACAAAACTTGAGGACGTAGTGATTTGCACAAGCATGGATTTTATTGCCCTACAATAGTTATTGAAAAACACAATACATGATGTTTTGAGTGTAGGATTAATATAACTTATATATCTAAACAACAAAAATGGTAATATTTTAAGATAAAAGCTATATAATGCATATAAACAAAATTTAAATATAAAATAACAAAACATTACTTTTTCATCCATTAGTAGCATGTTAATGTTTTCACCCTTTGAAGAACTAACCCAAAGAGTTGATGTTGTTTTCCAAATATGTATGATTTTCACTTTGATGGCTGAGCATTCTTCATTGTTTGTAATCTCATCTAAATAAGAGATATCGCAATTGAACATTGGCGTTAAGGATGAGTGTTTTTGCTTTTTGCGTCTACCTTGCAAAAAAGTTTTTGGATTAGAATTCGACATAGTTGTTTTCCAAACGGAATAGAGCTTTGCTAATGTATATAAAGTTATATTTATAGGTATATATCTTTGAAATTGGACATAACAATTCGTACTAGACATATATAAAGTTATGTTTATTTTAAGCTTAAATTTATCCAATACTATTTTTTAGATGATAATTTAGGTCTTGATATATTATATTTTTATTCCACATTTTTTTGTTAATATTAAGCGTTACTAATATATGATATTATATATTAATATCAAGCTATGGTATATCATATCCTTTTTGAATTTAAAATATTACATCCTTTATATATTTCACTTTAATAAATAAACTATCCAATTTGATTTTAAAGAGTGATTTTAAAAAAGTTTAAATGCTGACTTCGTTAATTATATTAAAGGATAAATTTACTTAATCCTGAAATTCATGGGTAACATATAACACACATTTAGTAAACGCGGATCAAGCAACTGATGGGACAAAACACATATCTTCAAAGTTGCATGTGTTGATAATATAAATGAAACCATGATGTTTTTTTGTTTTTTTGGATATAAGTAAGAAACAAACGAATTATTCGTATAATTATGATGATACCGTTGCATAATTTTTTATAACACAAATACTTTGATTGAGTTTAAACTATACATTTGTTATATAGTATATTTTAAGTCTATATATTTAGTATTATTTTTTGATTATTGGTTTTATGATGTAATTTTCTATGATTGTTAACATAAAACCATAAATTATGAATTTCATAATAAATATAAACACAATACTAATTTTTTGATATTAAACAAATTAAAACCAATTACATATCAAGTAAAATTAAAATATACTTATATGTCTTCTAATGAGAATGCCAAGTGCATTTCATCATACGAATAGATCTCTAAATCTTCTTCTTCTTCTTCATGTTTTTTTTCATTTAAAACAGTTTCTGTTTTGTTTTGTTTGCTTTTGACTTCCTATATGCAATGACTTCTTTCAAGAGCTTCCTTTGTTTTTTTCTTTCAACTATTTGCTGCACTTGTTTTTCTTCCTTTTCCTCCCATTTTCTTTTATTCCTGGCTGCCCTCTCTGAAACTATCCACTCGTAGATGGAGGCTATTAATTCTTCTCGATCCTCGTTAGGTTTAACTTCTTTAGCAGATGCATGCATGATAACAAACGTTTTATTAAACAGAAAAATAATCTATATAGGTTACATATTAGAAAATAAAGATGCGATTACCATACCTATGTTTTGATTGATCTGAGTATTGTGATTGATAGTAGCCATTTGAATGTTATTGAAAAGTAAAATATGCATGCAACTAATAAAAGAAGTTGTGATAATGTGTATGGAATGTTGGAATGAAATCACCTTGAAATGTATTTAACCAAAAAAATTGGAATACAAAGGGTCAAAAATTAATTAGTATTTTAATTTAGGAATCACGTATCTTTTTAAAAAATATGAACAGATAATGTTGGAAATTAGCATTATAAATTGTTAATAAGAATATTTTAAATATATCAGTTAATATTGATAAATTCAAAATTAAGGTATAAAATTAATTTGAAATTTAATTTAGGATACATATATCTGTATAAAAATATTAACATATATATAATCTTCTAAAATATATGTTTAAATTATATGAGAAATACGATTTTGTAATTTTTAATGAACATTGTTTTAGAGTTTATCGGCTGCATAAGATTACTCTATTTATAAACTTAACATTTAGTCTAAATATATTTCTGGATTACATATTAATCTGTTGATTGTTCGATATTTAATTTTTCCAAACAACACACACAATAAAAATAATAATAAAATCACAAATAAAATAAAATAAAATAAAATAAAATAACCATTGAGCTTTTATTCATGATAATGTTAATCAATAAATTTAATCCATTTACAAAAATAATTAAAATAACATAATAATAATTTTAATTTGTATCATCTTACATCAGACTAAATCCAATGATGACAATTTAAAGTTTTTTGAATGCTTTTGTAAAGATCAACAATGTTTCCACGGGTTTCTTCTATTTCTTTAGTCCGATGATCAACTTTGTTCTAAATCGCCAGTATGGCCTCTTGATGCTCCAGTATGGTCTCTTGGTCTTTCTTGTTCTGTGCTTCCAACCACTTGATTCGGTCGTTATAAAGTTCAACCAACCGTAGTTCATTACCAAATAGGCCTCCAGAATTGCATTTGTCCCAAACTTCTTGGGTTAGGCCGTGGATTTTATATTTTTCTGGCATTGGAGGAGGAGGAGGAGAAGTATCCCTTGATGGAGGAGGAGGAGAAGTATCCCTTGAACGTTTTGTTTTCTTTGAAGCAGGATTTGAAGATGATGAAGCCATTGCAGTTCCAAACAAAAATTGAATACGTAATTANTACAATGTTTCCACGGGTTTCTTCTATTTCTTTAGTCCGATGATCAACTTTGTTCTAAATCGCCAGTATGGCCTCTTGATGCTCCAGTATGTCTCTTGGGTTAGGCCGTGGATTTTATATTCTTGGGTTAGGCCGTGGATTTTATATTTTTCTGGCATTGGAGGAGGAGGAGGAGAAGTATCCCTTGATGGAGGAGGAGGAGAAGTATCCCTTGAACGTTTTGTTTTCTTTGAAGCAGGATTTGAAGATGATGAAGCCATTGCAGTTCCAAACAAAAATTGAATACGTAATTAAAAGATGAAAGAAGTTGGTTGTAATTCCTTTGTATTTATAGGCACACAAGAGTCGCAATGTCACAACGTTTAGGTGTCACAACGGTTTACAAAGTGTCACAACGGTTTACAGTTAATTTATGCCTAGCAGCATTAAGTTATGCTAAGCAGCATTAACTTCTGAGTTACTATAACTCTTCATGGTTTCATTTAACTTGATGTTTTAACTTTATTTCGTTTGTAAACACAAGAATTTGTAATTAGATTATAACTTTTACACTATAGTTTTAAAAGACTGTTACAAACATTTAATTAGATTATAACTTTTACACTATACTTTATTTGACTTTATGAAGTCAATTTTATAA
>LBNU01025655.1:267277-290526 GCA_014162995.1 Artemisia annua | reverse complement strand
GGGGGGGGGGGGGTAAGTTTCTAAGATATTTTAACTTGATTTGCTTATCAATGAAGATTACAACTTAGTAACATGTTAGTGATGAGGAGTGAAAGCTATCCTTTTCTAAAAGTGGCCTAAAAGGGGTAAGTTTCTGAGATATTTAAACTTGATTTGCTTATAATTAAATATACATTAAACACATGTATAAAATTTCAGTAAAAATACATTTTTGCTTACCATTTGCTTACTATACACATTTTTTTATCCAAATAAGAGAGGACTAAATCACTCTCATGCATCTATACCCTTATAAAATTTCAGTAAAAAAGCATGTAAGAAAGCACCGGGGTCAGGGAGGCTTGAGCGTTGGTAACAATTGAGGTGTCGGTTAAAACCTCCTACTAATGAATGAGTCCATTCGGGATATGTTGTATCTTTAACTGGTCAAATGGGTTAATAATATTTATAGCATAAACCCTCCTAAATCAACCTGTCAAGTCTCTACTTATCTTTATCATCGACATAATCTTCTAACTCGACAACCCATGATTTTATTCAAGTTCTGATGCACCACATATTTTTCAACTATAAATTTCCCTATTAAGATTATTTTTAAGAGACTAAATATGTGCAGCACCTTAATAATATTTTTTCTTTCTCCTAAGCACCGTAAATTAGAGAGTTATTCCTTCACATCTGCATTTTCAAAAAAAGCTTCCTTCGCCCCTGAAACCCTGCAGGACATTAATAAAATGCATGTACCACTATCTAATGTGTAAAATAGTAATAATTTATTATTCATTTACTGGGGGTGTTTGGGTAAGATTTTTCAAATAGCTTATTGGCACAAATAGGCTTTTTTTCAGTTGCAATTGTTGAGATGCTTATTTAAAATAGCTTATTGAGCTCATAAAACATATGCTAAAATGGTGATAACTGCATATGTAACTTTGATCCTACTATTTACATTCAATCCCGATAATGCTAAAGGGAGTGAATCTAATACGGAAAGTGAATCTACCTGTGTCCAAACTTTTGCATGCTTCAATGGCTGCTAAGATGACATGCTCAGCTTCATCAATGATCTCCGTCTCTTCATCATTATCCTAATCCATGCGAGGTTACATCAGTGGATGGTTAAGGCTAAATTTTAAAAGATTCAAGCTTCTGCGAGCATTCAAACCCGTTGAATAGCTCGCGCCTGGAAGAGTTTGGTTATGATTGTCCTTCATTCATTGTATGAAAATAAACTTCATGTTCGGTGGGTTTGCTATGCAATAAAAGAGTTTTTACCTTGGTTTACGGAACTTGATAATCTATGTTTATGGTTTTGTGATCACCATCATGCCCAAAATCATGAAATCAGTACTGTATAATGGTAAATTTATAGCCACATTTTTATGATGTAGCTGTATGGTTATAGCATCTTCCTCAAATTTTAAGAATTATGAAATATTACTTAGGCTAATAAACATGAAGCAATAAGCATTATATTAGCACCATTTTGTTGCAATATATACATTGCCCCTTGTTAGATTCTTTAGTCCAGGACTAATAAGCAAAAGCCCATAAGCCAGCATTTTTTATTAAATAGGAAAACTTGTTAACAATCATATCTTGTTCTTCAATTTTCTATAACCAAGCAAAACACATAAATCCATAGGTGAATGGTTTTATTCATTAACACACTTGATTAAAGACTTGCAAACATACCTTGTCGGTATTGTACATTGACAAAGCTTAGCCACCCCTCCTATAAAGCAATGATTTAGATACCACTAAAAAAGAAAAACAAAATGATTGTTTCGTAATCAGTAAATATGATGATTACCAGTAATTATCTTGACGTTACACCTAGATTTATAGCTCTGTGAATGGTCTCAACACTGTCATATCTTGACGGGTCAAATAGGGACAACAATCCAACAAACTGTAATAGAACACCAGCGCTATCTTTTGATTTTTCAGGCACTTCCTACAAATTCATTGCACAGAAACCAGTATGGAGAGTTAGCGATCATGATCAAACGTAAATGGTAAGTCGTAAAAAAATCATGAATATATTTATGCAGACCTATTTTCCAACAGCCAAAGATCGTATCCCACGTTCAGCAAATTTATCAATCATTGCATGAACTTTCTTCTTGAGGTCTTCTTTGCATCCACAGAGGGTCAAAATCTAATTTGATATATAAGAAGATCAAGCTTACTAGCTCATTGATTCATGTGGCGCTGAGTATATATATGAAAAGTGAAAAGTTACCTATTCCGGAGCACCTTTGCTTGTTTTATGCCAGTTGCCATGGTCATCGATGTAAGTCATGCCAATAAAGTTAAAAATGTCATCAATCGAGTCATGGTTGATTTCAATAATCAAAATACATAAGAAATTAATCCCAAATTCATCAAACAAAATTTTAATAAATAAATAACGAAACTGAAAAAAAAATCATTCCTAATTCATCATAACTTGAAAATGATTGGCAGACATAATCCGATTCAATAATAAAAATTCAAAAAATTACCTGCGGATATTTGGTTAAAAAGATACTTCTGATCATTGTGATAGGGATTATTCTTAATTATTTTGAATCAAGAAACAAAATAAAATGATTTGGTGAATTTGAAGTAATGAATGGAGACATATTTTTGGATTGAGATTGATCTGTTATCATTGACCGATCTTGTAGGTTATTTTTGGTTGATATTAATGATTTTGAATGTATTGCTTAAAATTCGGAATGAAGGTGAANGAAGATCAAGCTTAGTAGCTCATTGATTCATGCAGCGCTGAGTATATATATGAAAAGTGAAAAGTTACCTATTTCGGAGCACCTTTGCTTGTTTTATGCCAGTTGCCACGGTCATTGATGTAAGTCATGCCAATAAAGTTAAAAATGTCATCAATCGAGTCATGGTTGAGTTCAATAATCAAAATACATAAGAAAGTAATCCCAAATTCATCAAACAAAATTTTAATAAATAAATAACGAAATTGAAAAAAAAAAAAAAAAATCATAATTCATCATAACTTGAAAATGATTGGCAGACATAATCCGATTCAATAATAAAAATTCAAAAAATTACCTGCGGATCTTTGATTAAAAAGATACGTCCGATCATGGTGATAGGGATTATTCTTAATTATTTTGAATCAAGAAATAATATAAAATGATTTAGTGAATTTGAAGTAATGAATGGAGACATATTTTTGGATTGAGATTGATCTGTTATCATTGACCGATCTTGTAGGTTATTTTTTGTTGATATTAATGATTTTGAATGTATTGCTTAAAATTCGAAATGAAGGTGAAGGGAGGCGTGTGGGAGGCGTGTGGGATGAGTGTGTTTTTGTATGACAGCTAATTAAATTGTGACAGGCTGGCATTCTTTTGGGTTTTCACCTAATTCTTTCATGCCAAGTGGCATATGTGACTTGGCAAGTTCCTCTAATATATATGTTGGGAGATGTTATCGTTGAAAACTTAATAAGGTTTTCTAATATTGATTATTAATAGGTTCTCATTTATTCAAGTTATTGTTAACGGTCTAAAAATAATAATAAATGTGAAATTATGTTGCTTTGGTTGAGAATTGCACCCAAAGAGAACACCTCGTTAAGATCCACGATTAATATGAGGCTAGTTTGGAGGAGCATCGCCCCCTAACAGGGCGTCCCGATTAAATCCCGATGTAGATCGAGACGGGTTTAGAGAGAACTTTGATAACGTGGTTTGGGGATGGGAATGATCGCCCGTTCCGTTGCCCTCCCTAAACCAAGCGCGGGCGCCCGAAGTTTAGATGCCTATGACCAAGCGCCCCCGGTTTAGATTCTCACCCATTATTTCTTTGTTTATTCGAATATTTGAAGAGCCGTGGATAGATTTCTTGATAAAAAGATAGAAAAAAAACAAAACCACGTACGTGGCTCTCACGTTACCCACCACCCCACTTCTATATAACAAACGACACCAACAAAATCTTCTATAGAATCATGGCTTGAGTTTCACAAAAATTCGAATATATAGTTTAAGATTTTTTTGCCTTTGAGGATCTGGATGTTCATTAAATCAAATTCGTTGAAAGCAATCATGTTGGAAGTATCTCTATATCATTTGTAAGGTGATTTATAATATTTCATTTTTATCTATTCATTTCAGAGGTTTATGTTCTGATCATATTTAGTTATCGACAACTAAAAGTTTGTTGGTTCAAGTCTCGTTTTAACATATTTTAGATATTGGTATGTTATTTAGTATTTGGTATAGTACGTAATTAAGTCCAGAAAGGTGTTGGCTATAAAACACAATCCACATCGAAATGTATTTTTATTATAAATGAAAACATATAAAATGTGAAGTAATTAACTACATGATCATATTTAAACAATAGATTAATCATTTGAAGATGTTAAAATGAAACTAAAAGAAAAATAAAAACCTTAAATGCTCTTTTAGTAGCACAATGTTAAAAATAGATACGCTCTTTATGGATGCAGGTTTTATAGATGAGACTCAGACATTCGAGATGATCAAGCTATGGGTGGTATGTTTAGCTAGCTAGAAGATGAAATGTTTCGTACAATGGAACCCTCACCTGGGCGGAAATTTGCATCTCGGAGAGGTGCGATAGGTTTTATAATGATTAGGAAATTATGGTGACCCTATGGTGTTAGATTGGGATATATGTCGAAGTTGGATGAATATAATTGTGTAGTTTGTGTCTTTACCATTGTGGCTGAATTGTTTCACGGATTCTAAACTAGGAAACTTTGGTTTCCATCTAAGTATTTCATTCTTGATGCAACTTCTATCACGTTGAAAATTGTATCGCTAAAACGATCCATGCCCAGCGAAACAAGTTACATTGTGATAGAAATAGCATTGAGAATGAAATATTTACATGGAAACCAAAGTTTTCTAATTTTGAAACTGTGCAACAAATCTTCCTCTTTAGGATAAAAAAATATCAATGTTATTGTTATATACTGTAGATCCCAATATATGGCATAGGGTTACACTACTTTCGGATATCTTATTGATCGCTATAGTACCTCTCAAGGAATCCCTGTCTGCTCAGGTGAGGGTTCCATTTCATGAAAAGATTTCAGTTCAAGCAAATACATATTTGATGAAAATGTAATTGTAGATATGCTCTTTAGTTTTAGATACGAAATGTGTAATTTGATGCTAATAGCTTTTGTAACACAAAGAAAAAGAAGAAGAAGATCATCCGTCACTTTTACAACAAGGTGCAATGTATCAGTGACTTGTCTTGCACTAGCTAGTGTATCAAGTATCTATGACTAGTTATAAGATCTATATGAAAGGAATAAACATGTAAATTATTAGTACGGATACCTTTAAGTATAAAATGATGACTTAATGCTTTATATTTTTTATACATTATTGAGATGAGGTAAGTTCTCTAAGATCAATAAAAGGTACACAAGGATGATATGAATAATGAATATCAAGATGAAGAAAATAAATGTAGGTTATACAAACAGTCTTCATGTTTCAAGGGTTTGAATCCAACGGGAAGAAAATTAATCCCCTTAAAAAAAAAAAAAAAAACCTATATGCGCTAGAGGTGCAAAATTTCCGGTTAAAACCGGTTTTCGGTTTTTAGAAAACCGGTTTTCAAAAAACCGGTTTTTCTAAAAACCAGTTTCGGTTCGGTTCGGTTTTTTCGGAGTCGGTTTTTTTCGGTTATAAATGTCCGGAATCGGTTTTTTTCGGTTATAAATTTTCGGAATCGGTTTTTTTATCGGTTTTTTACCGGTTCGGTTTTTNAATTCAATTTTGACTTTTTATTGGCCAATCATATTGCTCGATTTCGCCTATGTGTCAAAATCGAGGATTCCTATTGGTCCAATTTTTTTTCCACTAAGATTGTTCTGTCAAAAAAACTCCGAAATGATGTAATTCTTTTATTATATAAAAGATTAGTACGGATACCTTTAAGTATGAAATGATGACTTAATGCTTTATCTTTTTTATACATTATTGAGATGAGGTAAGTTCTCTAAGATCAATAAAAGGTACACAAGGATGATATGAATAATGAATATCAAGATGAAGATAAATATAGGTTATACAAATAGTGTTCATGTTTTATGGTTTATTGCTCTATTTTGCACTTTCAAAAGCGGAAACTTATATGCGCACACGACCTATATGTCTTGAGCTAAAGCTAACAATGTATTCGTGTTAATCCATGAACAAAAAATTAAATATGACATAAGATAAACTTAATTACAGTTTTTACTTATCAAATTTAACCCTTCCTCGAATATTTGGGCACAAAGAAATAGAATACCCTGGTGGCCCATTATTATAACATTTCTCTGTAGTAAACTAGTAATGCCTCATTTTAATCTCTTGTTGTTTCTTGGGCCCAAATTCTAATATTCGAATTTCGAGGTAACATCTTTACCCCAGACTTGTTTTGGGCCAGAAGGGTTGATGAGGTGGACCTGCACTCCTGCAGACAGAATTAAAATTCTCATATTAGGCCTATTAATGTTCAGGATCAATAAAAACGAGGTCTTAAACTTGCGCGTTGCGGCCGGATTTTTCCTTTTATTTTTATGCTGTCTGTGTTTTGTCATATGTTTGGTGTAACATTCGTATAGTGATAGTTGGGTCGGGATGTGGTTTATGTAAATGTAAGTGGAGTTTAAGTTTTTTAGCATCATCTTGTATGCTTGCATTTTGTGTGGTGCAAACATAAATATAACATCTATTTTGTATAACTTAGTCCAAACTAATGAATACCTAAGCTCAAATATTATTTTTGTGTTTACGTTTAGAAAAAAGAGGAATAGGTTAGCCAGCGCGTTACAGTGGGATTTTTGGTTTTGTTTTTTTGGTATCAAGATAGCAACTCTAAAACATCTAGGCAAACGAATAACTAAGCTCAAATATGAAAGCTATTAAAAAAAAGTCACAATACGACAAAAAATGGGAGTATATACTATAGCTGCACCCACAAAATTTCGGGTCCTACAATGTAGAATACGACGTCGTTTTCTTCACCGTTTAAAATATATTATTAAAGGTGCACAAACCAGCACGTTGCGGCGAATTTTTTGCTGTTTGGTTTTTGGGGCTTGTGTTTGCTCAATTGTTTGTTGCCAAAACCGTTTGCTTACATAAATGTGATCCACGCTTGTTTGTCCTATTTCATATTTATTTAGGTTACAATGTTTAGGTTTTCTTAAAAAGATCACATTTTTTATGCAATGTGGCCCAAACTCATGTAGCATAAAAATTGAAAGTAATAAATAAATAAATAAATAAATAATAATAATAATAATAATAATAATAATAATAATAATAATAATAATAATAATAATAATAATAATAATAATAATAATAATAATAATAATAACTAACTAACTAACTAAATAAATAAAAAGTTACTAATACTCAAGGATGGTTTTCAAAGTTATTTGATAAGTTAAAGGTGAGTTTTATAGTTCTTTTTTAAAAATATATATTAAAATTCAAGAGCTCTCTTCGCACCGTTAAGTTAAAAGCATATCAATATTAGGATGGCTTTATTTGTAATCAACAGTTTGTAGGATGCTTTTTAAAGTTAATGGGTAAGTTAAGGGTTTTCTTTGTATTGTTTTTTAAAAAAACAATACATTATATTTTAGCAAAAAACATTACATTATATTTTAGCATTTTTTTTTAACAAATTGTACGTGCGCAGAAAGCATATCAATATTAGGCTCGGTTTCTTTGCAATCCAAAGCTCTTTCGCTACGGTATATTTTGTATTAAATAATTCGCTAGGTATCTGCTACATGTTTGACGAATAAAGTTTGTTATATAAAAAAAATCATAAATAATTTATATAATTTAAACTTTTATAGAATTGTGCATTTTTAGCCCCTATAGTATATTTGTTACTTCTTTGTTGATTTTTAAAATTGTTAGATAGTTTAAGGATGTGTGTCTTTTCTTTTTTTTATTCTTTAAAAAATCTATATTAAACTTCATCATTTTTTTTAAAAAATCATACATGTGTCAAAAGCGTAACAATATTAGTCTTGTTTTGTTCGTAATCCAGAGCTCCTTGTACCAGTATTTTTTTTTTAATAATTTGCTAGACGAATAAAGTTTGTTATACTAAAAAGTCGTTAATATAGAAAAGCTAAGGGTTGGTTTTGTAACTCGTTGCATAGGTTGAGGGCAGTTTTTGCTTTTTTTTAATTGTCTCCAGATGACATCGTTTAGAAATTATCGTTTTACTTTTTTTTCCCACTAAATTGTCGTTTGAAATTTTTTTTAGGCCCACAAATACGACGTCATTTTGCTCGTCATTTTTAATATATATTGTAATTAAAATGCAGGGATTTTAGCAAAAAAAAAAATAGTTTTAAGGGGGGAGGGATTAAAACACAAAAAAATAAAAAATCGAAAAAGAAAATTTAAGACCAAATTGTTCCTTTGTCTATGTTTAAGGTTCCTGCTAAGGTGTTGCATACAATGGAGTCGATATATTGTCATTTCTTTAATTGTGTGGAAAGTAATGAGAAGAAAATGATGTGGGCAAGTTGGTTCATTGTGTTAACTTCTAAACATAACGGGGGTCTAGGTGTTTCAAGCTATTACGCTTTAAACTGGGCTCTTATGTTTATATGGGTTTGGCGATTTCGAACGCAAGACTCCTCGCTATGGGCTAGAGTAATAGCCGCCATTCATAGAGATTTGGACCACCTTCACAGTATTCTGACCTCATCATATCCATCTACTTGGATGGATATTCTTCGTGAGACGTCTAATCTTAAACAACAAAGTATTGATGTCATCACATAATATATCGAAAAAAGTGGGCAATGGCAAAAATCCTTTTTTTTTTGGGATGACATTTGGATGGGAGATATGGCTCTAAAGGAGCAATACCCAAGAGTGTATGCTTTGGAGGCTTGTAAATCAATATTGATAGCAGAAAAATTGGCTTATTCTAATGTAGAAGTTTCATTGAGAAGACCTCCTAAAGCAGGTGTTCAAGTGTTGAATTATACCAATCTAATGACTTATCATCCATGCTTCTTTCTATCCAATTACCTATGATTCAAGACAAGTGGGTTTGGTCTTTGGATAGTACAAGGGAGTTTCTACCGCGTCCTTTAGAAAGCTCATAGATGATAAAAGATTACCGAAAGATTATTTTAAAACAAGATGGGTTAAGGCAATTCCGATAAAAGTTAATGTTTTCACATCGAAAGTTGGATTAAATAAATTACCAACTCGTCTCAATTTATCCAATCAATTGTGTTTGTGTTTAATCCTTTTATCTTAATTTCAACCATCATCAACTATTCAGGGTATAATTATTTTTGAACGGCAAAAATCTATTTTACAATATATACCCTACAAATCTATCTTTCATGTTTTAAGCAGAAATTAAATTTACGTCTATTTAATCGAGAAACTCTTTACACAACATTAGGTCTATTTCATGTTTGATATGTGATGCCCATGTAAAATCGACAAGTCACATTTTTTTTTCTCTTTCTCTATAGTGAAGGATTTTTTACGTAAGATCTCGATGTGGGATATTGTTATTCATGAAGTTGAGTCCTATTACCAATGGTTGGCTTGGTTTTTTTAGTCGGCATATTCGGTCTAACCCCAAAGACCATTTTGGAAGGCATTTTTTACATTACGTTGTGGCATGTTTGGAACTTCCAGAACAAGACGCTATTTAGTTCGATTCTTCCTAAAATGGTGGTTATTTATGACGACGTTGCTTCTAGTCCTTTCACTTAGTGTAATTCGAGACTCGAGAGCCAATGATAAGTGTAGTTAGGTAGATTGGTTAAAAAATTCAATGCTTGTAATCATGTAATGTGTTTTCTAGCTTCTTGCTAGTTTTTAATACAATCTCTGTTAGAAAAGAAAAAGACCAAATTGTTCCTTTCTTTTTGTGAGGTTAAAATTAATTTGCTACGAATTTCCGTTTAAACTTTTTTTTTCTTCTTTTTTTACATTTGTTATAAATGTGATGCAGTGTTTGTAAAAGAATTGAACTTGAAACTGGGAATGTTTAAACACGTCTTAGCTATAAATTTTCTCTCTTTTTGCAAACTGTATCATCTATATTTCATTATTTCTTATCAAAGCTTAAGACAAGATTTAAACACCCAATTTGTTTTATTGGTACACTATCAAAATAGCAACATGATTGTTTTGCTCCATACATCATAAATCAAATCAAATATTTTGGTGAGTATCATCATTAAAAAAATATCTACTCCAACAGTCCAATATCAAGATATTTTTTCACATAGCATGCTAGTATTATTTTGAATGAGATGCTTGACGTGTTACATTACAATTGATAAAGTAGAGCGTAGGCGTCCTATCTATCCGTACCAATAATTATTGTAATTCGTCACATCCATTGCACCAATCCCCATGCCACCTTGATTAGTACTGTACTACGTATAACCTTATCCCATTGCTCAATTTCTACCCATATGTTTGTTTGATTTTTCTTACCCTACACACGATGTATAATCACTATCAAAATTACATAAACGTTACTCTTTATTACTAAACCATTTATCATTGTTGGTTGTGTGTTATGTACATATATTTAGCTAAACATAATAGGCTCGGTTCCTTGCTTGTGGGCTCAGCTCCTTCTTCGCCAGCGCGGTAACTGTCTATTGGTAGATCATGATGCATTTCTTCCTACCTACTTCGAATGTGGGCTCGGCTCATTGCTTTGCCAGTGCGAAGGCTGTTTGTATCATTTGACGCCTCTTCTGATCACGTCGACTTCTACTTTAATTTCTAAAAAATTGTCTTTGTTACATTTTGCTGGAGACGAAAGAAGAAATTGAGTTCTTTAATTTGACATTATCATAAAGAAATAAAAAAGAGATTAGGTATTTGTCACTCTCATTAACGTCAAAGTAATTATAATTTTAACATCGATATCTCAAATCCATATGTTATATTATAATCTTTTACTGTCATAAACACATTTTTATCATGTCCCATTTTTATGTCGTCTCTCAGTTTATGGAGACCCTGTGCAGAATTCAGTTTAATAACAAAAACGGGGCCTAAAATAGAAAGTATATAATTTTATAAAGAGATAAAATGAGAAATAATCGTTTTCAAAGTGTTTCGGCTATCATTTTTCAATCCAACTTCTTAAATAAAATACTTGTAATCACTTTTATAGGATATCTATACATATCATATGTAAATTTTGAGGCCCCTATAATTTTGAGGCCTTGTGCGATAGCACACCTCGCACACCCTCATATACAGCTCTGTTTTTATCATATCGAATGAAACTCTATATATCATTGTCTTTTCTTCTGGTGTGTGACTTTGCGAGTGATGATTTTCGGAAAGAAAAAACATATTGTTGTACATAACTTAAGTGTGAACAATGAAATAAAACTTATTATGAAGTACATTCAGATGAATTGTGTACAACAAGATGTGGAAATGAACGAAAGGGAAATTTGATTGGAAATCGAAATGGCGGTATTAAACGCATTGGAGGGTCACAAAAGACATCGTTTTATATTTTGATGTGGGGGATTTTCAAGTGTTTGTCAATTGTCGAAACATTTGTCTCATCACTTTTGGTCACAAACCCAAATTCTATATAAAATTTAAAACCGACATAATTTGCACATTTTCGTACGCCTAATGAGTCATGTTTGTTGAGTTCTAGCATTCAATATAACTTTTATCTTATCTTACATATATGTAGATCGGTTATATTGTCTTGCTTTATAAAAGTAAAAGTGTTTTATTTTACATTTTTTTTTAGATTAATAATAATAATAATAATAATAATAATAATAATAATAATAATAATAATAATAATAATAATAATAATAATAATAATAATAATAATAATAATAATAATAATAATAATAATAATAATAATAATAATAAAACTGAATTAAATTGTTCAAATAGTATACGTTAAGAATAACACAATTATTATCAATTATCAAACCTAAGCAGGGGCGGTACTAAAACGGGGCGGTGTGGGCACTTGCCCTCACAAAGTTTCTAATAGATGTTAAGACTTCTATCAATGTCGATTTTCTTCGGATGATCATGATGTGAAATTTTTATTCTGCCCATAAGAGAATAAATAGTATAATGGTTAAGGACATTCTTTACTTTCGGTCAGATCTAATGTTCGATTTTTGTGCTACCCCAAATTTTGTTATCTAAATTTTTGTTTTCGCTTTCTCTATTCATATTAATATCGATCAGGAAATGTAAGTATGTCCTAAATATTGTCCATATAATTACAACTAGTTTAGGTTCTACCTAAACAAGTTCACTTTCATTCAAAGTAAAGTCGTTGTCATTACATCAACAAAGACCGAGTTAGTGACATGACCGACTTGATATTTACTCTCAACTTTTGCCCCCTCTTAAAAGATTTTCTAGTACCGCCCTGAACCTAAGTGATACTTAAGTTACTTTTTGTACGTACTCGAATAAATGATTGTGGGCAAGGATGTCGACGATTGTAAATATTATTACCGAGCCATAAATTGGCATTATTGGATGTAAAATGGTGTCATACTAGTAGATACAATAAACTTTAATTTGGCTTTACACATAACATTTATTATTTTGTAGCAAATAGCCAAATAGTTTAACATTCTCGTCTAAGGAGTCGATGATTCACATACATGTTACAGTAATTTAGTAGTACGACTTTACGAGTACGTGAAATCCATTTTTGAATCTTATGAAAACACATATGCCTGTAAACACAACTGGAAAGTAATTTTATTCCCATTCACTTTTATGCTTTCACTTTTACAAATAAATAGTACTTGCACATCATTCTATTGAAGAAAAAGAAGCATGAAAACAACCTTGCAATAATAAGCAACTTTAGTTTACTAAAATCCTATGATCATTACACTTCCATAAATTTCTAAAACTAATGATGATTAAAATTTTACAAATATAATACAACTTAATTATCTAAAAAAGCCAACACTTCTATTTCATAGCTCCATTAAAAGCTGTAATAAGCATCTATCCTTAAAAGATGAGAAATAATTAAGCATTAGCTTCTTGTCATCTTTTGATTAAAGGAATATGTTATCAAATATAGTGGAGGATATGATGGGAGCTTGTCCATATAAGATGCCACACCAACCTCACTTAAGCATTATTTCTATTTTTCATATTCTGACTTTTGGTGATTAGTATGTATTTTATTTATTTTTTCATTTTTCAAGGTCTACTTTCACTTTGACAACCTGTTTAAGCAAAAGCATTGGAATAATAATGCTTTCTCAACTCTCACTTCCAGGCCATTTTGTTTAGATTTTCTTTTTGGTAGAGGGGTGGTGGTGGTGGTTTCTATGTATGTGTTCTTACTTTTTAATGAAATCATGTAAAGATTAGTGGTTCCTAAGCATGTCCAAAACCGTCCTAAAAATCATTGGCCATGTTGTTTCTCGATAGTCTTAAAAACATTATCATCGTTCCTCGGATGATATATATACTAACATATTTGCCTAATCAGATAACACCCGATAGGAAAATGTACATATTTGACATAGTTGCAATAAGGATTTTCTCAATAATGGTGGAATAGTTGGTACAAGAGAAGAAAACAAAGTAACAAACTATGTGGGCAGAGAGGGTAGTGATAAGTCCACTTTAATTTATTCTTGTTTTAGCTTAAACTACGATAAGCTTTGTGAAATACGAGTACATAGCTAAGGTGGTACGGGAACATAGACGGAACCATTGGTTCTCGCGGAGTTCCGAGACACCCATGGATTTTGCCGAAGGGGTGTCAATTTTTGAAAAAAGAAAAAACAATTTGTTTTAAATGGTTTTTAAATGCACCCGTTCTATTGAAATGTGTTTATGGTGTTATTTAGTTCGTATACTTACAAAAAAATTTGTACGCCCAGTCATATTTGGTAATTAATGATACCCCTCTACTAACCAGTCACTAGTGAGAGGCTCCTGTTTTCTTCACAAAGGCAAGCAGACTCACTAATATAATGGCGAGGCATGTTTCGTGTGTTTATGTGAGAAAGTTTGTGTTTATATTTCGTATCGAGATATATGTAAAGGGCAAGTGATAGTTAAAGGTTTATATGTTCGAGAAAGAGATTAATGTAAATGCTGAACTTATTTTGAAGAGAATTGTTTGTATGTGCTAAACAAAACACAATGCGTAGTATCCAATAATCTAATTGGATTTTTATTTTTTATGTCGAATAAACTATCCTAAAAAGAGTATGATCCATCAGACTGAATGTTGCAACTTGCAACATCACGTGTGTTGAAACTTTCTATTTTTTAGATTATTAATGACAGAGTATACTAAGTTAGTGAGCTTGAGTTGTATAGTTTATAACTATATATCTTTTGTAAAATCTAACTTGTTTTATTGAGGCACAAACAAGGATTAAGACTATCTTTTTTGGATTACTTTTGACTTAGAGCATTAGGTGTAGTTAGGGAGGCTTGCCTCCTCATTCGGGTCCTACTCCTGCCACATCACCAAACACCTCAACTTCAACTATCCACAACAAACCCCCCTCACCAAACAACAAACCTCAACTTCCCCATTAGGGCCCCACCTCTTACACATTTATTTTTTATTCATTTCATTAAATAATTTAAATTCATTTCACAAATACTAAAAAATAACAAAACATACTAATTTTATTTCATCAAATAAAAAACTTACAATACAGAAAAGACAATACGATAAATAATAAGCAACTTTAGTTTACTAAAATCTTATTATCATTACACTTCCATAAATTTCTAAAACTAATGATGATTAAAATTTTACAAATACAATTCAACTTAATTAAAATTCCCAAATGCCATTATCTAAAAAAGCCAACACTTCTATTCCATTAAAAGCTGTAAGCATCTATCCTTAAAAGATGAGAAATAATTAAGCATTAGCTTCTTGTCCTCTTTAGATTAAGGAATATGTTATCAAATATAGTGGAGGATATGATGGGAGCTTGTCCATATAAGATGCCACACCAACCAAACTTAAGCATTTTTCTATTTTTCATATTCTGACTTTTGGTGATTAGTATGTATTTTATTTATTTTTTTCATTTTTCAAGGTCTACTTTCACTTTGCCAACCTGTTTAAGCCAAAAGCATTGGAATAATAATGCTTTCTCAACTCTCACTTCCAGGCCATTTTGTTTAGATTTTCTTTTTGGTAGAGGGGTGGTGGTGCTGGTTTCTATGTATGTGTTCTTACTTTTTAATGAAATCATGTAAAGATTAGTGGTTCCTAAGCATGTCCAAAACCGTCCTAAAAATCATTGGCCATGTTGTTTCTCGATAGTCTTAAAAACATTATCATCGTTCCTCGGATGATATATATTAATATATACGCCAATAGAGTGAGGATCAAATGAGAAATATAATTAAGATGAGAAGAATGAGAAGAAACTACAACCACAAATATTAGATGCACTCATGAAAAATAGATGCATCTCCTATTATTTCTTTTTCCTTATTTGAAATATGTGGTTATAATTTTTTCTCATTCTTCTCATTTCATTAATTCTTCTCACTAGATCCATACTCTACGCCAATATACTAACATATTTGCCTAATCAGATAACACCCGATAGGAAAATGTACATATTTGACATAGTTGCAAGAAGGATTTTCTCAATAATGGTGGAATAGTTGGTACAAGAGAAGAAAACAAAGTAACAAACTATGTGGGCAGAGAGGGTAGTGATAAGTCCACTTTAATTTATTCTTGTTTTAGCTTAAACTACGATAAGCTTTGTGAAATACGAGTACATAGCTAAGGTGATACGGGAACATAGACGGAACCATGGGTTCTCGCGGAGTCTCGAGACACCCATGGATTTTGCCGAAGGGGTGTCAATTTTTGAAAAAAGAAAAAACAATTTGTTTTAAATAGTTTTTAAATACACCCGTTCTATTGAAATGTGTTTATGGTGTTATTTAGTTCGTATACTTACAAAAAAATTTGTACGCCCAGTCATATTTGGTAATTAATGATACCCCTCTACTAACCAGTCACTAGTGAGAGGCTCCTGTTTTCTTCACAAAGGCAAGCAGACTCACTAATATTTTTTTTTGAACGGCAGATTAAATATATAAGAAACAAAGCTCTAGCAAGAAGCTAGAGACAATTACAAAGGAGAATTGATCCAAACAGACCAATTACAGTTTTTAACACCTCTAAACTTTAACCAAGAAAAGGAAGCTATTTGGATATTATCGATAATGTCACGTTGCCTCATGGTTTGAGAACTAAACGTAACATTATTTCGATAACGCCAAAGAAACCAAAGAGAAGTAACAATAATCACAAATAATCTATCTTTTCTGTCGTTAGAGACGTGCCAGTTATCTAGCCAGACAGTCCAATCCATATTAGAGCAGAAACACGGTAAACCAACATCACACCAAATTCGAACTTGACGCCAAACATTAGCAGCTGTATCACAAGCATAAAATATATGATCGGATGACTCCACACCTGCGTTGCAAACCGAGCAAACAATCGATGGAATTTCTAGACCACGAGACGAGAGATTTACACGATGAGGGAGTCTATCTAAGAGTAAACGCCAAAGGAAAATGTTTACCTTTCGAGGCAAAGATTTGTTCCATCTTGTACTTGGACTCACCGACGGTAAAATAATGTCATCAATGTGCTTCCTTGTTACCCTCACAGAAAATATACCATCATAACTTAAAGTCCATTGCCACGAATCTTCACCGGTACCTACATTTGCATTACCGATTTCGGCTAAAAGCAAGTTCAATGAATCCACATTTCTACCTCCCAGGACCTGTCTTTTCCAATTCCAAGACCATTCACCATTTGAGATTCGATCAACAATGTAACAGTCTTCGTTGCAATCAAGCCTAAAAAGCCGGTTGTATCGCCGGTTTAAAGGCCCATCTCCAAGCCATGTATCTTTCCAGAAACGGACGTTAGAACCACATCCAACTTTGAACCTTAAAGAGTCCATAGGAATTATACCATTAGAGTGTAGATAGATAGAGGAGTTAACAATTTTAGCCCACAAACCTGTAGTATTACACCCCTTCTGATCGAAACCTGCTTCAGGACCATGGATAGCTTTAACTAATTGAACCCACAAAGCTAACGGACTATGGACTAATCTCCAACGCCATTTTTGAAGGAGCGCAAAGTTAAAAGCTTTCAAGCTACCGACGCCCAAACCGCCTTTATCTAAAGAAGCCAAAACGTTAACCCATTTAATCTAAGATAATTTCTTTCTATCCTCATTTCCCCCCCAAAAAAATGAAGCCCGAAACCGTTCAAGAATCTTAATTATCGACTCTGGCACTTTGAAGATCGACATATAATAAATACCAATGCTTCCCAAAATCGCTTTTATTAAAGTTAGCCGTCCTCCGATAGACAAGAGGTTAGCTTTCCATAATGAAAGCTTGGAACGAAACTTATCTACCAGATTGTTCCAATTGGCAATACGAGACATATTAGATCCGATGGGAAGACCGAGATAAGTAAAAGGCATACTACCTGCAGCGCATCCCGTGACTTGGGCCATGACAGAAACCTCTTCGGGAGATACTCCAATACCATAAACATTAGATTTATGAATATTGATTTTAAGGCCTGAAGCTAAATAAAACACCTGCAAAACTCGAATAATATTGTCCATATCTCGATGGTTCCAATCAGAGACAATAACCACATCATCTGCATAAAAGAAGTGAGATATACAAAAACCAGAATCGCCGACCTTTGCTCCATAAAGAAGGTTAGAATGAACTGCATCCTTTAATGCAAGGTGAAGACCTTCCATCACCAGAATAAATAAGAACGGAGACAACGGGTCTCCTTGTCTTAATCCACGATATATAGAAAATTCAGACGAGGGGCTACCATTAACAAGAACGGAAGTCCTAGCCGAATGTAAGCACGCCTGAATCCATCTTCGCCATTTTAATCCAAAACCAAGAGTTTGAAGAATAAAGTCTATATATTTCCAACTTACCGAATCGAAGGCCTTCTCGAAATCAACTTTAAATATCATGAGTTTCTTGTTCCGCTTCTTATACCAATCAATGACTTCGCTTAGCATGAACGGGCCATCAAGAATTCGACGACTTGCTATAAAGGTTGATTGCTCCTTGCTAACTATTTTATCGATCACTTTAGAAAGACGGTTTGCTAAAAGCTTAGCAATAATTTTATAATGAACTCCAATTAAAGAGATAGGCCGATAATCTCTGATGTGTAAAGGGTTAGCTACCTTTGGGATTAGCGTAATAAATGCGGAGTTTGCTCCCGTAGGCATCGTGCAAGAATCGAAAAACTTCATCACAAACTCAGCAATATCAGAACTAAATAGATCCCAATATGTCTTCAAGAAGAGAAAGGAAAAACCATCCGGACCTGGAGCCTTGTTGCTACCACAACCCCAAACAGCCGCCCGAATTTCGTCTAAGGTAATCGCTTCTTCTAAAGACATAATATCAGCCTCATTAAGAACCGAAGATGGCGTCAAAACAGGGAAAGAAACAGGATGATCTTGATTAGAAAACTTCTCTTTGAAAAAGGTCAAGAAAGCCTCCTTAACCTGATGAGGAGACGAAACCCAAACCCCATCAATCATTAAACCTTGAACCATTTGAATCCGTCTTCTATGCTTGATAATCCCGTGGAAAAATTTTGAATTTTCATCTCCTTCTATGTCCCATTTGATACGAGCTTTTTGACACAGGTCCAAAGCGTCTCTTTTTTCGATTTCATCATATTCGTGTAAAAGATTAATACGTTCTACACGATCTTCATCCGAGGCTTGACCTGCATCTATTTTTGTTTCCAACGAATTTAATAAAGTGACAATTTCTTTTTTGCGCGTACCTTCAGAATGTTTAAAGCTAACATTCCAAGTCTTAATTTTCTTTTTCAATTCTTTTAACTTGATATGAAAAGGGATCTTCGGGTCTATATTCTGCTGAGAAAGACCAGACCAAGTGTTTTTAACAAGATCATCTAATTCTGGACGTTGAAGCCACGAATGAAAAAACCTGAATCGGATGGGGCCGTAATCATTTTTTTGGACGTATAATAGAATCGGGTTGTGATCCGACCAAAGTTTCTCTAATGCCATAACCTTTATATGTGGATACGAGTCTAGAACATTTTCCGACACCAAAAACCGATCTAGCTTGCTCATCTTTGTTCCCGCTTTATTCATCCAAGTATAAAAACGACCACCCATAGGAAGGTCCATCAAACCTGTATCATTAATGAAAGAATTAAAAACTTGGGCTTCTCCTGTTGAGAGAATGTATCTTCCCGTATGATGATGCATGAAATCACTAATTCTTGACCATAAAGCGCTTTTTGCCGAAGGTTCCTGAGGCCCGTAAATATTGACCATAAACACGACTTCAGAAGAATCACTCAACTGGCCTTCTACAATAATATATTGCTCATCACACCAAACATTTGATTTCACGAACAGAGTAGGGTCCCATAAGGAGATTAAACCTCCCGACATACCCCGAGCCAAACTACAAGCATAATCGAATGTATAGTTTCCCCATGTAGATTTAAGACGAAACAGTTCGAGTCTTGTCATTTTCGTTTCTTGAACTCCTAGAAAATGAACATTATTTTTAAAACAGAGATCTTTGATCCAACTACGTTTCTTCCATTTCTTCATGCCTTGAATATTAATTGATAAAACATTCATTTGTCAACCATTGATACACCTATACCATTAATCATTTTCTGAAGTGATCGTCGGCATCCTTTAACATCATAACCCAACGTATTTCCAACTTCAATCATTCGTGACATCTCGTGCAAGAAAGAAATGCCCCGAATATGTTTCTTTCTGTGATTAGCAAAAGAAGTTGAGCATTTGTGTGTTTTAGAGGATGATGAACTTACCGAACCACATTGCCTTTGAGACTTGAAGTGTTCAAAACCAGGAGGGTAACTAGGATCCGATTCGACCCCTCCTTCATCGAGCACTTTGTTTTTAGGTTCATCCATATGTGGAGACGTGATGTCTACTGTCTTTTCATTCTTTTCACTTTTATCTTCTTTCGAGGATAATGCATTTCCCTCGTCCCCTGTATCCTTTTTTTGTAAATAGTCGTCCCAATGTTCTTCCGAAGCCAACCTCATCAGAGTCTGATGTACTAACCTCGTCTTTATACTCAGCTTCTTGTGTATCGGAAGCTTGATCATCTTCAATGTTGATGCTCCATGATCCTAATTCGTGGACATGCACAAGGAATGTTTCCCCATTAATTAGCACCTGAACATCAGTAGACAAAAAATGTGTGTGCCTTGTAGATATGCAAATACGACCCGTACTCATGGATGAAGTTTGATCTACCTCAAAGAACATAAATTTGCCAAAAACACTCGCTACTTTCTTGAATGCATTCGAACCCCATGCACAAAGAGGAAGTCCAGATATCTCTACCCAAATCATTCTTTCATCAACACAAAAATTAGGAGACACCGTTTTGAAAGCTGAACATAGATTCTGCATAGCTTTATTTCTTTTAAACGCAACACATGATTCAGCATTAACAAAACTAATCCAAATCCAGAGCCCACCAATATGATGGATCTTTAGGTTATCGAAACCTTCATTTCTACACAAACGGTGTATGCTACTCATAGTTTCTACATTCTTAACCTTCGCCAAAACAACTTTCGTGGTATCTTCAACTTTAATAAGATCCTGTTCATTAAGAGTGAGACTGAGTACCTTATTTTCAGTAGAGGAAGATGCCTTCGATGAATGATTCCCATGTACAGCAGACGCGTATGATGCCTTCTCTTGTGATTTTGCTGTCCTATTGGTAGCCTGAATGTTGGTATTTTCTTTGACCCAATTTGTTGACTGTTTTGGGGCAGTTTGAGGCGTATTCTGTGAATGTGGACCCAAGTTATATTGCCTCTGAAATCTTGCCACAGCGAAGTAAACATGGAAATTGCCAATCCAAATATTTGCTAAAGACTTCACAAATACATCAGCATCTAAAACACCTTTAAATCGCACAAAACCAAATCGTTTTCCTATTTTTGATATCTTATTCGCAATGAATGCGTCCACGATACATCCAAAAGGTTCACATAGTTTCCATAATCCCTTGGCATCAAGATGATCTGGGAAATTCGTTACATAGAATGATGTTGCAACTCGATCCACCTCCTTCGCATAAGGAAAAGGTATTGGTTTTTCTTTCTGATTGTTGTGATTACGAAAAGTCCATGTCCATCCATTGTGATCTACTACAGCCGGTTTGTAGTAGTTGTGAAACTCCTCGCCAAGATAATCCTTGTTGACAGGTCCTCGGTGTTTTCTGGTAACTTTTACCCATTCGTATTCGTCCTTTGTTGCCGCCTTCTTGTACCCCTTCTCTGCCTCTATTTTCTTTCTCACACAATTGTGATTTATTTTAGGATAGCTCCTTTGTTGCTGAAACAGAAGTGTAATAATAATCCAATTAAACGAATCAGAAGGTTAAATGGAGATGATTGTGAGGTGAATTGAAGATTAATTTATGGAATATAAGGATTTTGGGAATTAAGGGTTTAGGGGTTTTTGTTAGGGTTCTGGTAATTGGGGGTGAAAGGGGGTCGCCATTCAATTTAATAGAAACAGACTCACTAATATAATGGCGAGGCATGTTTCGTGTGTTTATGTGAGAAAGTTTGTGTTTATATTTCGTATCGAAATATATGTAAAGGGCAAAACACAATGCGTAGTATCCAAGAATCTAATTGGATTTTTATTTTTTATGTCGAATAAACTATCCTAAAAAGAGTATAATCCATCAGACTGAATGTTGCAACTTGCAACAGCACGTGTGTTGAAACTTTCTATTTTTTAGATTATTAGGCTGCCCACTAAGGGGCGGTTTAAATCGGTCGTGGGCAAGGTTCGACCGAATTGGAAATCGGTCGTGGCCTTAGTGGCTAAATCGGTCGCCGGCAACAAAATTCCAATTCGAGCGTCTTGGTGACCGAATTCAATACATGAAAGAGCTGTGCATTTATTCTTTGTAACGTTGCAATATTCATTTAAAAAAAAAAAAAAAAAAAAAAAAAAAAAAAAAATCAAAAACATAAACCTTTTTCATCCCCTATAAATACAACATATACTCACTTTCAAACACACAATATCAAACATAACCATTCTCATCAACACAAACACAATGTCAAAGGAAACACTCCACAATCAAAAAAACCGACGACGTCTACTACCCTGATGCGGCGTGGATTTGCAACACGCACTACGTTTGACCTCCGAGGGATCTCGAGAAGCTGCATCCCCCACCAGGCAAGTGTAGCTGGACCGATGTAGTGATGTAGGGGTAGTGGCCCAAGGGTACCGGCGGATATGATCGTTCTCTCCAGGAGGGAATAGTGTTCGTTAGGCTAAAAGCTACTCCTAATCTACGGTCTGGACAGGGTGGGAGGAAGATTCTTTTTGTATTTTTATATTTTATGAAAGCAGTAAAATCTCTGTCTTTGGAGGATAGGGCGGAATTAGTTGCCTAGTCCAACTAAACCCAAGTTATCTACTTTCTAAAGCGCGCCTTCTATTTTGTATTTTATAGTTTTTATTGAGAAAATCATTGGGTGGGAGAATAGTGGTTACTTAGATTTCATTACTCTAACTATCTTTTACCAATGTAATTAGATTATGTTGTTGTTTGCTGGATGACGGGTTGTCATTTCCTAACAAGTCTGATGGGAGTTTGCGTCAAATTCCCTTAACTCTATAAGTTCCTTACCCTCCCTCTATGACGATACGTCAAGCATCCTATCATTCGAGCTCACCGCAAGGCAACGCTATGCATGAAATACTACTTAAAATCCGATAACGCCACATACGATTCACGTTCTAAAGACGTTCCAAGCCTTGCTTACGTATAGGGGAGATTAGCCAGTTTTCTCTAGTCTAACGTTACCGATGAAACAGTTCATCAAATTACAATCAACAACATACCACATCACTGCATAATCAATAGTGGTTGAGTTATTTCTCAATTAGCAGGATTCATAGACGGCAATCATCTAAGTCTCGGTGATTAGCCTAGCATGGTTGAAAGAAAGACAAGTACAAGCATTTAATAAAATCGCACATACATGGAACACATCAGATACGGAGTATTGCTGTCAGTGTAATATAATGCATTACGAGTGTGGATTCTTAAGGA
>LBNU01025655.1:241710-267268 GCA_014162995.1 Artemisia annua | reverse complement strand
AATTGCCAATCCAAATATTTGCTAAAGACTTCACAAATACATCAGCATCTAAAACACCTTTAAATCGCACAAAACCAAATCGTTTTCCTATTTTTGATATCTTATTCGCAATGAATGCGTCCACGATACATCCAAAAGGTTCACATAGTTTCCATAATCCCTTGGCATCAAGATGATCTGGGAAATTCGTTACATAGAATGATGTTGCAACTCGATCCACCTCCTTCGCATAAGGAAAAGGTATTGGTTTTTCTTTCTGATTGTTGTGATTACGAAAAGTCCATGTCCATCCATTGTGATCTACTACAGCCGGTTTGTAGTAGTTGTGAAACCCCTAGCCACGATAATCCTTGTTGACAGGTCCTCGGTGTTTTCTGGTAACTTTTACCCACTCGTATTCGTCCTTTGTTGCCGCCTTCTTGTACCCCTTCTCTGCCTCCATTTTCTTTTTCACACAATTGTGATTTATTTTAGGATAGCTCCTTTGTTGCTGAAACAGAAGTGTAATAATAATCCAATTAAACGAATCAGAAGGTTAAATGGAGATGATTGTGAGGTGAATTGAAGATTAATTTATGGAATATAAGGATTTTGGGAATTAAGGGTTTTGGGGTTTTTGTTAGGGTTCTGGTAATTGGGGGTGAAAGGGGGTCGCCATTGAGATGTAGTTTTTGGTTGTTGGTTAGTGGTTACTTTTTGTTCCGCCATAATGTGTGTTACTTGAGTTCTACACCTTATAAAGTTCCGCCCCTCATTTATATATGTTGCATGTTTGCTACCGCTGCAACGCGTTGTACCAAATTAGGTTAGTTTGTTTCCAGTTTGACTTTTTTTATTTATTATTATTTTTTTTTTACACCTTAAGTATCATTTTGTGTTATATAAACTTGATGCAAAATATATAAATTGATTGAATTTTAAATGTATTTTTATTGGTATAATTTTTTTCAAGTATTATATAACAAAAACAAAAATATTTAAGTTAAAAGTTTTTTAAAAAAAATCAAAAGTTCAAACTAAACATTTATTTTGTGACAAAGAAAGTATGTTTTTATCAATTTTTAATTCATATTTCTAAAATTGGTCAAACGTTTCATGATAGCAAGCAGCTTTGTCCATTTTTCCTTATTGTGTTGTTTTAAAATAGTTGTTCACTACTAAAAATAGAAGTTGTAATTTTTTATGCTTACCATATCAACACTAATCAAAATTATTATTTACAAATTAAATGAAACGTTTAATAATCGTCCGTAGGTAAAAGTATTTTTTCGAGATTTTGCAAAAATTAAAGTGGTAACAAATGCATTTTTCTTAACATGTATCAATAATTTTGAGACTAATGGAGTGTTGAATTAGCTCTTATATATGCATCATCTAGATACACGTAATGTTAATAATACTACATTGAGATGTTACTAAAGTTTAGTGGCAACTTTTACTTAAGGTGTTACTTAAGTTTTGTGGCATATTTTATTTTCTTTGTTAGGTGGAGTTTGAAGAGTATTCTTGGTTCATTATTTGTCTATATAAACCATGCTACTAGGAACACTTAGACGCACATCATGGCTTCCTTTGCAACACTAGCACCTCTTGCTCCCCAAACCACCACTAAAACATTCACTTCTTCTTTCACCACAACTTCCCCAACCATCTCTTCCTGGCCACTTTTCTCAAAGAAATGTTCCCTTAACAACTCACTAAAACACAAAGTCTCATGCAATGCTGACAACTCCTTTGATCGTCGCAATGTTCTTCTCGGTCTTGGGGGTCTAGCTGGAGCCGTGAACCTAAGTTCTATTCCCTCAAGTGCGGCTGCACCAATAGCCGCACCTGATATCTCCAAATGTGGGACCAAATCTCTCTCCGGGTTTAAACAAGTAGAGGATACTGCTACTGTAAAGGGTACTCCTACTGGCGGGGACTGTTGCCCGCCGGACTCTAGTCAAATCTTGGACTTCCAGTTCCCAAAGAACCAAGCGTTCAAGATTAGACCAGCTGCTCATTTGCTAAGCCCGAAGTACATTGCTAAGTTCAACCTTGCTATCAAACGCATGAAGGAGCTTCCTGAAGATGATCCACGTAACTTTTTACAACAAGCTCGTATTCATTGTGCTTACTGCAATGGTGCTTACACTCAGTCTTCGAGCGGGTTTCCTGACATCGAAATTCAGATTCATAACTCGTGGCTGTTCTTTCCTTTCCACCGTTGGTACCTTTACTTTTATGAAAGGATACTAGGGAGTTTGATCAATGATCCAACATTTGCTTTGCCATTCTGGAACTGGGATACTCCTGCTGGAATGACAATTCCTAAATATTTTAAGGACCCAAAATCAGCTCTTTATGATCCCAAAAGAAATCCATATCACTTGAATGCAGTTGTTGATCTCGGTTTTGATGGCAAAGATAAGGACACCACTGATATTGAAAAGGTCAAGAACAATCTCGGTATCATGTACCGATATATGGTGACAAACGCCACTGACCCTGAAGGCTTTTTCGGAAAACCTTATCGTGCTGGAAGTTCATCTGCAGGTAGTGGGTCAATCGAGCAAAACCCACACGTACCTGTTCACAGGTGGGTTGGTGACCCCAGAGAGGCGAACGGCGAAAACCTTGGAAACTTCTACTCTGCAGGCCGTGACACTCTCTTTTACTGTCACCATTCCAACGTCGACCGAATGTGGTCATTGTGGAAAATGATGGGAGGAAAACATGTAGATATCAATGATCCAGATTATCTTAACACCTCCTTTGTTTTCTATGATGAAAACAAGAATCTTGTTCGAGTGTACGTTAAGGACAGCTTGCTTACGAAAAAGCTAGGGTACGACTACCAGAGAGTAGATGTACCCTGGCTTAAAAGCAAGCCGGTCCCTCGTGCACCAAGGTCCGGTATTGCCAGAAAACTTGCTGGGACAGTAAAACAAACAAATGATGTTAGCTTCCCCGTGAAGCTAGACAAGATCATGAAGGTTTTGGTGCCAAGGCCAAAGAAATCGAGAAGCAAGAAGGAAAAGGAGGATCGAGAGGAGCTTTTGATCATTGATGGAATCACTTACGATTCTGAGAAGTACGTCAAGTTTGATGTGTATGTGAATGATGAGGACGACAAAGAAGCTAGTTCACCTGATCAGTCTGAGTTCGTTGGTAGTTTTGCACAGTTGCCACACAAGCACAAGGGTAAGATGGAAAGCAAGGCCAGCTTTCGTGCTGGACTTACTGAGCTCTTGGAAGACCTCGAGGCTGATGATGATGACAATGTGTTGCTCACGCTTGTTCCAAAGTCCGGGTGCGAAGACATCACCCTTGAGAACATTTTCATTGTCTTCGCTTAACCTTACCATGTGACTACGTGTTGGTGTTCACTGATCATGTTTAACTGCTGTTCCTGCTATTGTCCTTAGTTATTGTTATTAGTATGTGTTTGTGCTAACCCTTGATTGGTGTTAAGGGTATGTGTTTGTAGCTTGTAAGTCTAGGCCAGTTTGAGTCCGAGTTCTTGCCATGCCATGTCTCGGATCAAAAATAAAGTCCTTCCTGTAGTTGTGTTCGAGTCTTAGACTCTTGGTCATGTGCTGATGAGGGGTTTTCACCCCCAGGTAGTGTTTAATCTAATCTACATTAAGTTCTTGTGTCCTGATCTCATATATATGATCATTTCAATCATTCTGAACTTTAACAAGCTGGTTAATTAAACAATAAAAAAGTAGGACTGTAAAACCAACCTACTTACATGTTCAATTCAAATGGATTTCAGGTTCATTCAACTCAAAAAGGACTTGGCAACAATATAACTCTGTTGATACAACAATAATGACGATACCTTTTGAAAGTTGAAACATAATGTTACAAAAGTTTAGACTAAACCAAAATAACATTCTAAACTTATTTTCTATATAAGCATATTAACTTTAGGAAAATGCCTAAATTTTGAACTATTCTCCAAAATCCAAGTTATGGGGATCACATTCTTTAAAGACTAATGATACATAACAAATAATACATGGACTAGTTGTGTTTAAAAAGGAAACCGTATGCAAAGATTAGAAACTAGTAACTGAAATGCATGTTTTGCATTAACATATCTCTGCATTTACGATCTTTGCAAATCAAATCCCCTCCTTCTTTTGGCACCAACAGAACATGATGGCGCATGGGACGATGAAGGCAAAGGCCAAGACAACGGCGCCATCACGAATCCCTCAAACCACCACCCAGCGGTTGATCCAACCAACCATGCCACCCACCAACAACAACCCCGACCTCCGCCCCTTTTTCTCCCACATGTCAGCGTCCATCACCCAAACCTTCTCTCAGCGGCGGCCATGGTTTGAACTCATTGACCGTTCCACCTTTTCTCGACCAGACACATTTAAAGAGGCTGTGGCTCGTGTAAGAAAAAATTTAACCTACTTTCGTGTTAATTACACCGCAATTATTGTCTTAGTGGCTGCATTTTCTCTTCTTTCACATCCCTTTATTCTTTTCTTCCTTGCATGTCTTTTATGGGCGTGGTTGTTTTTGTACGTTTTTCGTACTCCTGATCAACCGGTTAACATGTTTGATAGGACGTTCACCGACCGTGAAACGTTAGGGATATTGATCATTTTAACAATTTTGATTATATTTTTGACGGAATTGGGGGCGCTTATGATATCTTCTGTTGTGGTTGGATTTGGGATTACATGTGTTCATGGAGCGTTTAGGGTTCCACAAGAGGTGTTTGTGGATGATCAAGAGCCGATGAATATTGGGATCCTTTCATACATTACCGCAACCGCTGCATCTGGTGTTGTTGCCGCTACTCCCACTTTGCAACGCGTTTGATGAAAGAGTTAAAGGGTGCGTTGTTTGAGATGGCTTATTAAAAATCGTTATATGTTTCATTTAAAAGCAATATTCAGATAAACAACCTTGAATTGGTCACACCAACCTCTCTAAATGAGATGGCGTTACCCGTTTTGAGTCTGGGTGGAGACGAGCCCAAACCTTATAGATTAGTCGGCCAAAATGTCGGAAACCAAATCACAATTATCCCAAGAAAAAGGAACATCTGATAAACAGTTCTAATAAGCAATCGAATTAACAACCTCGTCCGAGAGGTTTGATACCTGGCTGTTGTATGTTGCATGATGATTTCTCAATGTAAATATTCCGTATATTGGTTATGCGCTATATTAAGACATGTTTTAACTTAAAACATGTCTTCATATTCTTAGCCATATGAAATGTGAATAAGCCCATGAAATGAAAATGATAACTCTTCTCAAATGAATAAACATTGTCGGTTTTTCTGCCCGAATGTTGTTGTTGTCGGTTTTTCTGTTCGAAAAATAGACTGAATCATTTGCAACCTGTAATTTCTTAAAGATTACTTCTTGTAAACGAGATTGTTTAACTTTGCAGAATAATAAGATACGTTGTTCATATATGTATCCATTTGTATTCTGTCGAGTATCTATCTTCAATTCATCTTGTTACGTTTTGGTCACATGGGTTGATAGATACGTCTAAAGTTGAGAGCTAAAGCATAAATTGCACAAAATCATTGGGCTAAAGATTGGTCCTAGACCAGCCTGGAAAGCCGGATGTTGGTTTTCGTTGGCCCCAAATACTAGCTACATATCTGTCATACCGTCATAGTGTCATATACGAATAACTAGCTTTAAGACCCGCCCGATGGGCGGGCTAGCTCTATTAATTTATTTCAATTAATAGTATATTAATAAAATAAAACAACAAAATACCATACGAATGCGCATTCAATTAAAAAAAAAATGTGTACTAAGAATATGACTAAATAAAAAAACGTCTAAATACATATAAAAGAAAAAAGTTATATGTTTATTCACCACAACCAACACAAAACACATAATAACGATCTTCAATGATGGAAGAGTCACTTAACAATTCATACATAATATTAGTATTGAAAGTAACAACATTACGGTCATCTGTGCGTATCCCTCATTTCATCTGAGTAATACATATCGCCTAGTATGAAGTCCCAATTAACAGTTACCCATTTGACCAATGTGACCCATTTTGACACCTATTAAAAAAGTGCATTCTCATCGACTTAACAATGATCCATTTGACCCATGTGAGCCATTAAACCTTAACAAATTTGTGTCCATTAAGCTAATAATTCCAACGTCAATGGTACATATGACATAGTAGAATCACATACACAAAACAACTGTGTATATGGATATTCGCTTATGTGCAGGTATTTGCAAATATGTTTGTATCTAATTTTACCTTGAGTCGCAGAGTTTACACGTTCAGTATTTCCCTGAGAACTACTACCATGTTGTTAATTCTGCACATCAATTACTTGTCACCAGCTGGTGTGCCGAAGATTCTCATATTTTCTCTCTGTTCCATAGGCGGCGCATATGACCATTCGCGGACGCAGCAACAACTATTTGTGTCATCGGTGTCAGCAACAATCGACATCATTAGCAGCAGCAACTTACATCATAAGCAAGATGTGTCAACATCAATGATAAGCTTTACTTGTTTGATCTGCATAAAATGAGAATAAAAGGTCAGCAACTTCAATGGATTTCTTTAATGTAGGGAAGATAATTGGCGTTCCTTTGTGATGTTGTGCGACAAAAGTTATGACACATTTGTGTGTAGGTTCAATCATGCAAAATGCAATATGCCGATATAGTATTACTGTATGACAATCTATTTGACGTCCGCAAATCAAGTGAATTATTTAGTCTAGACAACATGTGTGGGCATCCTAGCATGAATTCTTGTAACCTAATTGAGTAAATACTAATTCGTTATCCATATATATCTCCCATATATATCTCCTATCCATAATTGAGCAACACATTTTCGTACTAACCTGTACCAAAATCTGAATGCGGCAAAATTTTAATAGAGTACCTCGAGCCTCCTTTAACTCGTTTATCAATCAATCCAGTTAAACCTAAACGGGTCAAAATCATTCCAATGCTCTTTCCAACGGTATGTCCATTTCCTATAACGTGCTTGCATAGAAAATTAGGCATCACTACTATTGGTTCATCTTCGATAACAAATTTACTACAACTCAAATAAAAAATAAAGACCGCAAGTGTAAAGGTGGCGATGTCAATGCATTTTGGGTTATGTTTTGTCTTTTACAGTTCAAACAGGTAAAACTAAAGGATAAGTGACTAAAGTTCTCACAAAAAAGATCGATTAGAGTAATAATGATGAAGTTACTGCATTTTTGACATGTAATTTTTACACAGTTTATTAAAAAAAAATAGTCCAACCACTTTTGAGTTTTATCCTATACTTATAGGTCATGTGTTTGATGGGAGATTTTTTTTTAAATTGTTATTCCAACTGGCATCTTTTTTGTTTTCTCATATTTGATACAGCAACGCAAAATGGGATCTTTTTTTATCAAATCTTGCCACTAAATATATGACTTGAACACGTTACAGAAATAGGAAGTCATTTACCTGGCATATATCCAAGGTCTCCCAGGCCTATAATTTGCTCACCATCAGTGGTTGTTTAGAACTCGCCGCGAAACCTTACTAATCTCATTAACATACAATTTTAGAAACCTTTATTCAAACAGCCCCTTAGAAGGTGTTTGGGACTGCTTTCAGGCTCTTATCTACATCTGAGGAAGAGTATAATTTGAAGGGTGCTCCAGCCTCCATCCTAACACAATATAAAACGAAGAACCCTGATAAAGAACATGCACCTGCCAAAGAACCAATAATGTCAACAAAACGACTCTAAATGTAAGGACCCGAAATTTTTCCAAGTAAATTATTTCCTGTAAGACCGAAAAATTTATTATTTAATGTGATATTCAGCAGTTTCACTCAGTCCCACATTTACACTTCTGTTTTCATTTATGCTGTAAAGAAATGACAACTATTGCCAAATAAACGATATGACTAATTTTATTATAACCACACGCGTACCGACACCGCGATAGTATGGCATAGATTTAATAATTAAATAACGGGACTCATCAAAACCCCGAGATTCGTTTATTCCCTCTCGAGTATTATACAAATCAAAAGCATTCCCGCACCTCACTTTTATTCAAGCCTCACCTTTACTAAATCCTTCACCTTTTATTTATACAAAAAAAAAAAAAAAAAAAAAACCTAAAACAAATATTACAAATAAATAAAATACAAAAAAGAAAAATATACATATAATAAAAACAATAACTAAAAGTCGTCCCTTCCCATTTTTTTTTGTTTCATCAAACGCTTCTCTCTCTTCCTCCCCATCGATACAAACAAGAACATCAAGGACATCAACACCAGATCTGATCCGACTGAAATACTGCAACCAACCTCCCTACTTTACCATTTTATCAAATCAAGAATGGGGATAAAAACCCCTACCTGCTCATCCTCTCTCTCATATCAAAAACTACACAACCCTACAAACCATCCCTCCTACTACGCCGCTCCAATCAGGCCTGGGATGTAGATGAAGACGAAAGGACGATCGGTCCCCCTCTCTTCCCCGTTCAGACGGCTCTAACGCGACAGTTGGGGTTCCCCTCCACTTTGTCAAGACTCCAAGGTCAACACCACAAGCCAAGAATGACTAGATGGTGATTAGGCCATATTCCTTTTTGGCTATAAGGTCGACTGACTACCTAGTAAAGAGGAATCAAAACCCTCCTAAATTACTCCAATATATACCGGTCGGCTCACAAGGATCTCCACACATCCAAAAATCTTTACAATCAAATACTAGTTAGTTGTTTTTTTTAGAGATAGTTCCTGAGGTTCGAAGGGTGTGCGGATTTACTTGTGGCGGATTCGGGTTCGAGCTTTTAAGTCCCATTTGGTCTTCTTGTTATTCGACTCCTTTTGTTGTAAGGTTCCATGTCCTCTTGTTTATGTTCCCTTGATCTTGTTTTATTCGAATGTATATAATCTCAATATGGGATGTTTAGTTTCTGAATTATATTGCTTCGATGAGTTTCTGTAGTGAATTGAATTAATAATTTTTATGTTAAGCCTTGATGATAATATGACTTTGGTGCTATTGAAAAAGAACCTGGTGTTAAAAATCCTTGTGTGGTAAAATAAAACTATCAGACTAAAACTAGATTGGCTCGAATATGGGAGTTACTGTTATTTTGCTTTTGTTTGATTTTGTTTAATCCTAGTCCGATTTGGTAAATTGTTAGATTAGCCCTGCTTGTTGTTTGCCGAGCCATGGTTGGACCGAGAGAGACACCTTTAGGGTCTCGGTTGCTATGTTGCTTGACGCCATTGCTCCACTTCGTAGTTCATATATGTATTTCGAGGTTGAATGTTGGTTCGCGAGATGGTTTTAGTTGTGGTCAAGACCCAGCGGTTAAGGGCTGCTCCCATGGACTGCTCGAATAGTATTTAAGTGTGTCACCCCATTTGTGGAGTCAAACCCAACTGGCTTGCCATAACGTGAGACCACAAGGCCTCATCGTCGAGCTGTGTCGAACCCGTTACTCGAGCAAGACACAGGACTCGTGCTAGTACTCTAACTGGTGCCAATATTCGTTCATAATACAAACTCAAATCTGCATATTTTCTTTTGCAATCATATATTGATCAAAATGGTATAGGCTGCTGTTAAAAACTAAGTAACACTTGGGCCTCAAGTCCAGCCCAACAAGGGTAGATGTTTGTTTGTAATTGGGCTACAGGCCACTTTAATCTCCTTTTCAAAAATAATAACAAAAACAACTTAACAGGGTGCGTTTGAATTGCATAAAAATAGAGGCGTATGTATATAAACTTTTCGAAATAACATTTACAACACATATAACAAACAGCATAGTATAGCGTATACCCGAACCATCATCAAAAGTCGAGTCTCGGTTACCTGTTTTCCTAAACCTACCTCACGCTCATTCTCGACTCACTAGTCTTACTCGCCCACGACATTGGTTCATGATGTACTCAAAATTACTAAACATATCTTATAAACATGTTATGAACTATACTAATATTCAAAGTTTAATCCTCCGCAACAATAAAACTATGACAAATTATAATGATATAATTACACTTTATGATAACTTACTTCATAACAACGAGTTATTATAGTTTATCTTGACACTTTGTCAACTCGTACCACTAAAATATTATGCGCGGTCAAGCCCAATTTTATAAAAATCTTACAAATATATTTTAAATACCAACGTTTTAAAGTAAAACTTTTAGACATTTACTTACACACTATTTATTACTAAGCTAATATTTACACATAAATACTCATAAAAATTGAGAAACATACCTACAAACTTTTAATAACATTATTCTTTGTTTTCTCCGACGACATCTAACATTCATTACCTTCGACACTTCGTCTCTCAGTTAACGTCAAACCAGAATCCTATTCGTCTTTGATACTTTCGTCATATTATATACTAATTTCACTACCAAGAGCCAATTTATAAACACTTTCAAAACCACTTAAATTTAAATGCTGCCACACAAGCGATAATAACAAAAGCGTTTTGAAAACTTTTAAACTTATTTACGTTTCATCGAGTCTTAAATTAGAATTGTGAACTAAATTATGCCATACTAATCTAGGTCACGNAAGCCCATGAAATGAAAATGATAACTCTTCTCAAATGAATAAACATTGTCGGTTTTTCTGCTCGAATGTTGTTGTTGTCGGTTTTTCTGTTCGAAAAATAGACTGAATCATTTGCAACCTGTAATTTCTTAAAGATTACTTCTTGTAAACGAGATTGTTTAACTTTGCAGAATAATAAGATACGTTGTTCATATATGTATCCATTTGTATTCTGTCGAGTATCTATCTTCAATTCATCTTGTTACGTTTTGGTCACATGGGTTGATAGATACGTCTAAAGTTGAGAGCTAAAGCATAAATTTCACAAAATCATTGGGCTAAAGATTGGTCCTAGACCAGCCTGGAAAGCCGGATGTTGGTTTTCGTTGGCCCCAAATACTAGCTACATATCTGTCATACCGTCATAGTGTCATATACGAATAACTAGCTTTAAGACCCGCCCAATGGGCGGGCTAGCTCTATTGATTTATTTCAATTAATAGTATATTAATAAAATAAAACATCAAAATACCATACGAATACGCATTCAATTAAAAAAAATGCGTACTAAGAATATGACTAAATAAAAAAACGTCTAAATACATATAAAAGAAAAAGGTTATATGTTTATTCACCACAACCAACACAAAACACATAATAACGATCTTCAATGATGGAAGAGTCACTTAACAATTCATACATAATATTAGTATTGAAAGTAACAACATTACGGTCATCTGTGTGTATCCCTCATTTCATCTGAGTAAAACATATCGCCTAGTATGAAGTCCCAATTAACAGTTACCCATTTGACCAATGTGACCCATTTTGACACCTATTAAAAAAGTGCATTCTCATCGACTTAACAATGATCCATTTGACCCATGTGAGCCATTAAACCTTAACAAATTTGTGTCCACTAAGCTAATAATTCCAACGTCAATGGTACATATGACATAGTAGAATCACATACACAAAACAACTGTGTATAATTTGCAAATATGTTTGTATCTAATTTTACCTTGAGTCGCAGAGTTTACACGTTCAGTATTTCCCTGAGAACTACTACCATGTTGTTAATTCTGCATATCAATTACTTGTCACCAGCTGGTGTGCCGAAGATTCTCATATTTTCTCTCTGTTCCATAGGCGGCGCATATGACCATTCGCGGACGCAGCAACAACTATTTGTGTCATCGGTGTCAGCAACAATCGACATCATTAGCAGCAGCAACTTACATCATAAGCAAGATGTGTCAACATCAATGATAAGCTTTACTTGTTTGATCTGCATAAAATGAGAATAAAAGGTCAGCAACTTCAATGGATTTCTTTAATGCAGGGAAGATAATTGGCGTTCCTTTGTGATGTTGTGCGACAAAAGTTATGACACATTTGTATGTAGGTTTAATCATGCAAAATGCAATATGCCGATATAGTATGACTGTATGACAGTCTATTTGACGTCCGCAAATCAAGTGAATTATTTAGTCTAGACAACATGTGTGGGCATCCTAGCATGAATTCTTGTAACCTAATTGAGTAAATACTAATTCGTTATCCATATATATCTCCTATCCATAATTGAGCAACACATTTTCGTACTAACCTGTACCAAAATCTGAATGCGGCAAAATTTTAATAGAGTACCTCGAGCCTCCTTTAACTCGTTTATCAATCAGTCCAGTTAAACCTAAACGGGTCAAAATCATTCCAATGCTCTTTCCAACGGTATGTCCATTTCCTATAACGTGCTTGCATAGAAAATTAGGCATCACTACTATTGGTTCATCTTTGATAACAAATTTACTACAACTCAAATAAAAAATAAAGACCGCAAGTGTAAAGGTGGCGATGTCAATGCATTTTGGGTTATGTTTTGTCTTTTACAGTTCAAACAGGTAAAACTAAAGGATAAGTGACTAAAGTTCTCACAAAAAAAGATCGATTAGAGTAATAATGATGAAGTTACTGCATTTTTGACATGTTATTTTTACACAGTTTATTAAAAAAAAATAGTCCAACCACTTTTGAGTTTTATCCTATACTTATAGGTCATGTGTTTGATGGGAGATTTTTTTTTTTAAATTGTTATTCCAACTGGCATCTTTTTTGTTTTCTCATATTTGATACAGCAATGCAAAATGGGATCTTTTTTTATCAAATCTTGCCACTAAATATATGACTTGAACACGTTACAGAAATAGGAAGTCATTTACCTGGCATATATCCAAGGTCTCCCAGGCCTATAATTTGCTCACCATCAGTGGTTGTTTAGAACTCGCCGCGAAACCTTACTAATCTCATTAACTTACAATTTTAGAAACCTTTATTCAAACAGCCCCTTAGAAGGTGTTTGGGACTGCTTTCAGGCTCTTATCTACATCTGAGTAAGAGTATAATTTGAAGGGTGCTCCAGCCTCCATCCTAACACAATATAAAACGAAGAACCCTGATAAAGAACATGCACCTGCCAAAGAACCAATAATGTCAACAAAACGACTCTAAAGTTACCTATAAAATAAGACATAAGCTAAATGCATGAATGTTTTACCGAAATTCCAATTCTATTGTTGCTGCCTAAATCAGGCGGTATCAATACCAGCGGCATGGTGCTCTTTTAGGTTTCATATCCTCTGTATATCAAGCAAAAAGAAAAGATCAAAATACCATAATCCATTCGGTCAAGGGCTGGTCTACATGATATCAGGAATGTGACTAATAGAGCTAAAAAGTGCTATAGTCATATACGTTATGTTACCGAAATTATAGCATGTTACCGTTTGTTAAAAACTTCCAGAAGAAGCTGAATCGCTCCAGACACCAGATTTGTTACAACTTCCACTACTTAAGAATAAAAGTTTGATATTAGTCAAACCACCAACTTTCTAATCATACATGAAATTTGTGTATTTGTAAAGCACCAGGTGTTTGGTTTAGCCTATTGTCTAGGCTATGGGGGTTGTTTGGATTAGCTTAAATAAGTTCATAAGCCATCAAATAAGATCTATGTTTTGGGCTTAATGTGTTACAACATGAAAATGATACCAGAAATGATTTTAATTTTTAACTTGAAAATCAGTATTGGCGTTTGGTTTGGCTTATTTACAATAGCTCATATACCTTTAACCAGCTTAGAAAAATTTATATACAAACAAAGTCTCTCTTTTAGCCTTATTGTTTTTTTGAAACAAATGTGTGATGACTATAGCAAATAGATTAATACATTATATGAATGAGCAATGAAGATGATTTTACATACAGTTGAGGTGAGTTTGAACATATGTTTCTTGTGTCTGAACATTAGCATATCTACATAAATGAAAGAGGATATATCAAGTAAGGAATTATGTCAACCGGCTAGAAAATTGAGTCTATAAGAAACACATGAAAAAACTCACAGTTGGATCCAAGCGATATTTAATTTCTTTGTCATCGGCGTCATCCTGATCCATTGACTTTTCACCTGTGAGGTAGGGTGTGTAGCTGTGACGTTTGTATAATGAAGAGACATCATGAAGTTAATTTTAAATGTCATGGTCCTTCCGAAAAATATTACATCTGTGACTACTTTTAACTTCTTTATATGCACCACTTTTAATTCTTTATACGCACCATTGTTGCTGCTCGAGGTGCATCTGCTGACGAAACCAGGTCTGTACTTCTGCAACTACAGGACCTAGAAAACCAATTCTTGTAGTTATTTTCGCTACTAAATACGACAAAAATATTACATAAACAAATAATAACTTATAACTTATCATTCACAGCTAGAGAAACAATGGTACGATTAGTTAATACAATTCTCATATGTTTACCAACTGCAAATCTGTCTCACACCTTCCATACGCGAAGTGACTATGGATAACAATTCCTTGTAGCTGGCTCTTCGTGGGTCGCACACCGGGTGTGTCCAATTCCAGCAAGAACAGAAAACGATTCGCCCAGATATAATTCAGTAGCAGAGATCTCTGAAACATCGATTTAGATAACTGATTAGGTTCATCTAATGAAAAGTTTTTGACTTCGTTTTTTTGTAAGAGTTTGTACAAAATTTAATCTGTAGAATCAAACAATCAAATGTAGCAAAAGACAATGCAAAAAATAACCAAGCACGGTCTTTGAATCTGAGTTAACTTACCAGTTGATAGTTTATTAACTTAACAGTTGATAGTTTATAATTCAGTAGTGAAGATTTTCCCGCATTTACACATATGTATAATTCATATAATGTGTCACTTCGAGTGTGACTAATATTTATACAATAACTCATTATAAGTCATGATAGTCATAACTATTGTTACTGTTGTTGTAACCATATCAGTTAACCATGTCACGAATAATAAATATAATTAATTAACCAACCTTCAACAATGAAAGACAAATCAAATAATTAATTACATGTGACATTCAACGCTGGTTTCATGATTTGCAGAAGGGGCAACTAAATACAGCGTCGAGTTTTTTCCTTCCGCTTTCTAGGAGCAGGCTTTGCTCTTGAATTCCTCTTCCTCACAGTTCAATTAACTTTCCTGGAATCAACCATCACCAAAACAAAATAATAAAAAGTGTGTTTGTCATAATGTGGTCATATAAATTGCATTGTTCACTAAGAGGGTGTTTGGGATTGCTTACGAGAATTTCCAAGCAGGAATTTCCTGTCTTACTACACTTGTTTTTTACAAATAAGAAAATCCAAACACTATTTATTGAAGTCCTTATTCTAAAGATACATACCTGCTTATAACTTAGTCATATTTCATTATCAACTTAACAAATGGGGATGAGTTCAAGATATCGCAAAATATTGTATGCCCACAAGACTCGGAATCAAATTTTCATTTGATATACAGATAAAAAGATTACCTTGAACATATGGACTTCCTCTTTCGACCCTCCATCCGTTTCTTTAGATTTGGTAGTGGCACACAAAAGCTTCGAAGTTGATATCATTGCTTTGGACTTTGGAGATCTACATAAATACAAAACGATTAGCCCTATATACAGATAAAAAGATGGTTTCCTCTTTCGACCTGTATACAGATAAAACGATTAGCCCTATATACAAAACGATGTAGTATTTTTCTAAAAACATTACCTTGAACATATGGGTTTCCTCTTTCGACCCTCCACCCGTTTATTTAGATTCGGTAGTGGCAGACAAAATCTTGCAAGTTGATATCATTGCTTTGGACATTTACATCAATAAAAAACTCCGGTATAGACTATAGAGTTGATTTGAATAGCACTACTGTATCAAACCGTCCCACATCAAAACGATTAGCCCTATATATATTTATGAATTTATAGATAAAATGTCGTTTTCTATAAAAAAAAAAAGATTAGAAGTGGTACATGAAATTAGATTAAAAAAAGTCATCCAAATATCAGTTATGTCAAATAATATGCGAATGAGATTATTGTTGTCATTTGTATGAAACTCATTTAGTCAAAAATGATTATTTGACGCTTTTAATAATCATATAATCACAACCAAAACCGATTATTTGACCCCTAATTTATAATCCAAAAATGAAAATGCTCCGTAATACTCTATATGTATGTCAAACATTAAGAAACTGATTGTGCAACTTGAATTCGCAATTACCATATACCATCAGATATCATTATTAGCAATCTTCTTCACTATCTATTAATCAATTCATCTGCAACAACCATCCAAATACACCATTAAAATCGAGAAAAAATAAAAAAATGTAACTAATTAAATGAAGATAATACAATCGCTCCAAAGCAAATATCAACAAACACTTAAAAACAGTCAAAATGGATATGAAGAACAACATTATTAAAGAATTACAACCAATAATTAATTGAATCAAATTCAAAGAACAATATTAAAATTGAAAACAACTTTACCTTTGGTTGATTTCGGTAGAGATTAAACATGAATTTTTCAGCAAACATTTAAGCTCCAAAAAACACGCATGTAACTGCACAAAAATTATCAATTCGAAAAACCCCCAATTCAAAAACCCTAAAATTCAAATTCCATTGGATGTAATTGTTAGGGGTTTGTGCGATTGATTAATTTTAATTAGATATTTGAGTTACGGTTTATGATTTTTAAAAAATTAAATTATTATGAATATCAATTATCAAGAATGAATTATGAATAAGTAAAATAAAAAAATATACCTTGGATTGATTAAACAACAACTGGTGATGAACAACTTTGCTAATTCATGAAGAAAATTGTGGTGGCGTGTTTTTTTCTCCAAGATCCAGTATTCTCTTAGGTGGATTAAGATGGTGATTGTGTTTCATTTTAATTCACACATTTTTTGGTAGGTTTATGAAATTAAAAACTAAATATGAACACCTCCCTAATTTATCTCCCTATTTTACCTCCCGAATCCGGTTTGAAAGAATTCTGGAAAACTTTCTAATAGTAGATGTATTCCACGTGGCGTCTTAATAGGATTTTGGGTTGATTTATTGCCTCTAAAAATAGCAATCACACTTGTGTTTTATATAGGTTGGGATATACGAATAATAGCCAGCTTATTAGACCTACATGTGTAGTCCTTTTTTTTGAACGGCAATTTTATAAAGCAACTAGCAAGGAGCTAGATTAAACAACTACAATATAAGGGTTTTTAAGCCAATCGTTCCAAGTGAACGACGCTTTACATATATATTTGAACCAAAAATAAGAAATAGAGACTAAGTTATCAAATATCATCGCCTTCTCGGGAGTCTTCGAATCAAAAAGAACCATATTACGGAAACGCCAAATCAACCACCATAGACCATAAAATACTCCCTCGAACATGACCTTAGCCTTGGAAAGAATCCGAAGAGACACAAACCAATGACAGCATTCCTCATACGAATTCACGTCCGAATATTCAACATTCCACCAATTAGATATCTTTTGAGCCAATTGTCTAACCACCCTACATTGGAAGAAAAGATGGCTAGACGTCTTCGATCCTTCCTTGCAAATAGGACATTCCATAGTATCAATATCCATCCCTCTACGTGATATGTTAAATCTAGTCGGTAAGGCATTAGACTTGACTTTCCAAGCAGTAATATTCACCTTAATAGGAACGTATTTAACCCACCTAGTCGGCGAGTTAAGCTCATGAAAACGATTATCATCAATAACCTTTCGTAAAGAAGCCACCGAGAAATCTCCATTATTATCTAAAGACCAAACATACCTATCCTCACAAGGCACCAGCTGAATAGTCTGAAATATATCCGCCATCGCGTTGTATTGCGACTCTTCGATACCACTTCTGATCTTCCTGCGAAAAGAATTATCTAAACTATTTGCATTCACTTTCACACTAATTGTCGCCCTTTTATCCACTTCAAGCGCATACAAACGTGGAAATAAAACTTTCATAGTACCACCATCGAACCATTTATCCTCCCAAAATCGCGTACCCTCTCCATTCCCCAGCTTAAGACGCAAGAGCTCGAACACGTTAATCCCTTTACCTTGCAAAACCTTCAGCTCATGAGCAATATAATTCCAACTAGAACGAGATCCACCAACATTCCCCTTTTCCAAACTCCCATCAGCTCCATGAATAGCTTTAATCACATTAGACCATAGTGAAGGTTTTTTAGAAACGAAACGCCACACCCACTTTAGCATAAGGCTACGGTTTAGGGCATATAAACTTGAAACCCCTAAACCTCCTTTTTCTTTAGGAGTTAAAACATTACTCCACTTAACCCATGAAGTTTTATTACTCTTAAGGTCATGACCATTAAAAAAATGACCACGGATAGATTCAAGCATGTTAAGGATACATATCGGGACTTTATAAATAGACATATGGAAAATCGGAATAGACCCTAACACAGATTTGAGAAGCGTGAACCTACCTCCAATCGATAATGTTTTCATTTTCCATCTAGAAAGACGTGATACCACCTTATCCACCACCTCTTTCCAAGCATGTTTTCTAGACATGCACTCTCCCACTTTCGTTCCCAAATACGTGAAAGGAGTTTTAAGAACGAGACAGCCAAGTTTGGCTGCCGCATTAATCACCTTACCATCCTCCACATTCACACCCATAAGTTTGCTCTTGCACATGTTAATCCGCAACCCAGATGCTCTAAAAAAACATTCCAGCACATGAACCAAAGTATCAATGTTTGTGTCACTCCATTGGCCAATGAATATAGCATCATCCGCATAGAACAAGTGAGACAAAGATGTTGAGGAATTAAGTTTCATACCCGTGAATAAACCCGCCTCAACAACCCGCTGAAACGATAAATGTAAACTCTCCATAATAAGAATAAATAAGAAAGGGGATAACGGATCACCTTGCTTTAGACCTTTAAAAAACTGAAACTCCTCCGTCGGACTTCCATTAATGAGAATGGAGCCTCTAGACGAATTAAGACAACTCTGAATCCACTTCCTCCATTTATCGCCAAAACCAAATTTAACAAGAACATCATCCAAAAAATCCCAACGGACGGAGTCATAAGCTTTCTCAAAATCAACTTTGAAAATAAGAGCATGATTTTTCTTCCTTCGACACCATTGGAGGACCTCATTAAGGATGAATGGCCCGTCCAGGATTTGTCTATCCGCCACAAATGCCGATTGCACCTCATTAACAATATAATCCATCAACCCAACTAATCGATTCGTCAATATTTTAGCAATAATCTTATAAAAACTCCCAATCAAACTAATAGGACGAAAGTCTTTCACCATGTTAGCATCGGGGATTTTAGGAATAAGGGCAATAAAATTCGAATTACATCCACTAGGGAACTCACCAGTCAAGAAAAAAAACTTTACAGCTTCAACCACATCGTTTTCAATCGTAGGCCAAAAATGACGATAAAAACCGAATGTGAAACCATCCGGACCAGGAGACTTATCAACACCACAATCCCAAACCGCCCTTTTAACCTCCTCTTTAGTTACCATACGATCCAGATCCTCTTTCTGTTCGCTAGATAACACATTAGGGAAACACATGTCGACCCGAGCACGATACCTCAAAGGTTTATCAAACCTTTTCTGAAAATGTTCAAAAAATTCAAACTTAACTTAGATTATCAACCCATATCCCGTTCACCAGGACACCCCTGATATTAGATTGACTCCTCTTCTTATTTAACATGCCATGGAAGAACTTAACGTTTTCGTCCCCTTCAATTGCCCATCTAATCTTGGCTTTTTAGCAATTTCTGAAGCTTGAACATTATTAATCTTTTGAATCTTACCAAGAATCTCCAATCTTTTGCAACCCAACTCTTCAGACCCATTACCCTTATCAATCTCTACATTGACAGCCTCAATCTCCTTTTTTAACATATCTAACTCACCTTTCAAGATCCTTTTATGTGTAGACTACCAACCCCTTATTCGCTCCTTAAGAAACTTCAACTTATACATAAAATTACGAATAGCATTCCTTTCATGACATGGAGCCACATTCCAAGAGTCTACCACCAATTTATCAAATCCATCCGCTTGTAACAAATGATGAAAAAAATGAAAAGGTTCATAATCAAAAGACGCTTCACGTAATAATATAGGCCGATGGTCCGAAATAAAACGCTCCAAAGCAATTGCATTAATATTAGGGCAAATATTAAGCAGATTTTCCGAAACAAGAAATCTATCTAACTTACTCATCTTCAAAGAAGATTTATGGCACCAAGTATAAGCACATCCACCTAAAGGAACCTCTTCTAACCCCGCAGTATGAATAAAAGAGTTGAAAATCGCCGCATCAAACGCGTTAAAAACCGTACCAAACCTATCCGCATTAATCCGCACCTCATTAAAATCACCCAACATAAGAATCTCGCCATCCCACTGTTGCGATACATGAGTTAAATAATCCCATAACATACGTTTCTCTTTAGCTTCATGAGGAGCATAAACCACCACTATCAACATATCAATACCAGATTTCACCCACACCCCTCGAATGATGACAAAGTAATCCGAGACCGTACTACTACTCTTACGAAACGCATTTGGATCCCACATGCATAAGATTCCACCAGATTTACCAACGGCATCACTATGAACGAACTCAAAATTATTATTACCCCAACAAGATCTGACACAAAATAAATCAATCGAATCCATTTTCGTTTCTTGCAAACCCACAAAATTAACTTTATGTTTGTTACACAACTCCGTTACCCAATCTTTTTTGGCCTTTTGGGCGAGGCCTTGGACATTCAAAGACAAACAATTCATCGATTCACCACAGATTCTCCTTGTGATTCAATAATCTCCATGCTATCTTTAACACACCCGTCCATATTATACCTCATAGTTTTTCCGACCTTCACAACTTCTTCCATTAAACTAAGTATAGATCCACCCGTACGAGACACATTTGATTTCTTGAACCGCCCCGATCGTGTAGGTCCAGAGTTAGTCTTAAACGAATCCAAATTATCAGCTCCATTATCTTTGTTGACCGATGAATTATCTTCTCTAACATCTTCAACATTCTCATTCACCATCTGTACCCCTTCCACGTTTCCCTTATTGCATTCCGCGTTTGGAGTGAAACCTTGTGGATATTGAAAGCTTTGTTCCTGATCTTTTACTTTAACTGTCTCACCTGTAGTAGTTTTATCTTTATTCATCAGTTTATAAATTTCAAACGGGTCTTCCGAATTCTTCCCATTCTGTTCTTCCTCATTAACAAACAAAGTTTCGGGAAATTCCTCCACCTTACCCTCAACATTAACATAGTCATTATTCACCACGTGATCATTAGTATCCTCGTCAAGTTGATCATCCTCTTCTTCATCAACCATAAAATCTGGAGTCCACCCAGGGACTTCATTGGCCCGAAGCTAATATATTTTCCCCCCGAAAAACAATCTTGAAACTCTCCAATATATTAGTACCTACTTTAGTGTAAATACAGAGTCTTTTAGAATGAAAACCCGTCTCATCATAATCGTCCATGTCCATCAGCTCACCCCATTTAGCTGCAATACGCTTAAACATATTATCCGACCAAAATTTGAAAGGAATGCCGTCTATAACTTCCAAAGAGAGACGGTGTAGTACGTCTGTTCTTATTATTCAAAGGAAAGTGCAGATGTGGTTGCAAAGTCTTGGTGTTTCATGAGAAAATCGAGAAACGTTTTGATATGAATGGAAAGGAAGCAGGATAAATTTCAAGGAGGGAACGGTGAAGAACACCTATCCTAGCTGTTTCAGAGAAAAGTGTGGACGCTATTATAGATTTCGATGTTTTGTATAAAGATTTCTGAATTGTTTGATGTGAATGGAGGAGGAGTAGATTTCGTCCCTCGCCAAAGTGAGATGTGCGAGAAAAGCCATGTCATTCCGGAGTGAACTTTGGGTGCGGTTGTACTTGCACCCAGAATCTGGGAGACAATACTGGTAGTGTACAGGGTGTATAGTATACACCTAACATGAGGGTACGACATACCCTAGACCGGAAGGAACGGACCATCAAGGTAGAGTAGTTAGAGAGAACTACATGGTGGTAACTACTGCAAAGATTTGCTATTATAGGTGTAAGGAGAATGTGTTGCTGACGCTTTAGTCGAGCGGTATGTACGCATATTGAAACCGCCTGGTGAACAGTGACTTTTAGCCGTAGGTACCTATTCGTTGTTTTGAGCAATTCCTGAATTGAGCCAAATCATCGATGACGTTAAATTCTTATTTCGCAACAACTTGATACACGGTCTAATCTCGTGACAGTTCTTGTTTGATGAGTTGCGAGATTAAGCTAAAATCAAGTTGTTACGGGGTTTAAGGTTTCGGTGATTTTACTCAAAGACGGGAAAGCTTATTCCATCGAAATAGGCTACCCGATGATTGCCTTTGATTAACATGCTGGGATTGTCAAAAGAGAAGAATTGACAGCTATGGGAACCTTTTCGGTAGGTTGGAGAATAGGAATGGATACGTAGACTGTTCAGATGGAACCTTATCCTTTAAGGATAAAAGTTGGATACCTCCTCACGGAGTATCCAAGGTTGGATAGTGCACAAGAGCACGAATGAGGATACTCTAGTCATTTCGAATTGGATAAGATCTATTAAGATCAGAAGTAGCAATATAGATGACCGAGCATAGAGATTGACATTGCAATACATGTCAACGAATGCTAAGAGTGTCGAGAGACAAACGTCAGACACTAGAGACCTCTACGTCCTGTAACAATTCAAATTTTGAGTAATGAGTGGAAGAGGACCACTATGGAATTGTCATCAAATTTCCAAGAACAGATAGTGGTTGTAATACCGTCTGAGAAATTATGATCACCTTATTGAATCTAGTCATCTTTGCGTTATTGACAAGTAATAGTATGGACGAAATTAATCGTTGTTCTCGAGAGAAGTTGACTTCCGGGCATAGAGTGCCGATTTCTATCACGTATCGTTGAGACTATAGTTTTATTTTGAAGTTCCGGAAATCTCTACAGATGACCTTGGGGATGAGTGGTAATAGGAGTATTACGTAACCTCACCAATCAGATGGTCAGAGTAAGAGAATCGCTCGTACGTCGAGAATAATGCTTTGAGCTGTCATTAGTAACATTGAAAGGAGGCTGGGAGAGACATTCGTCCCTCCCCAAACTTTCCTGAGTTAATGAAAAGCCGCCCGACGTTGAGATCATGTCGTTCGAAATTCTTTATGGTTGTATGTACCTACCTAACTCTCGCTAAGATGGGATTGGAGACAGCAAGTTCGCTATATTGACTTTCACTCGCGAGACCGCTGAAAATGGATAATAAGATCCACAAGGTTGAGCGAGAGGATAATTAAGGTATTACCTAGAGATGGTGGAATACATTGAGTAAACGTGAGAAATCTAATCCTTGCTATTTTGTTTCGCTTAAGAATTCTCATTAGAAATAAACTCCTGATACTCGTGCGTGCATCGGGACTTAGCAAAGCCCATGAGACTTTTGATGTATAATCCGGAAGGACAATTCCGGGAGAGAATTACCGCTGAAAATTTATGTTCCATAATGATGGACATCAAACTCCTTTGAGGAGCTCGTTGAATTCCTATTCGTGAAAAATCTGGCGATCTAAGCCAAGTTATATCGTTGTCATTGAACTTGTTGGAAATTCTGAGATAGCGCTCCACTCACGAGATGAGTTTGAGAATGAAATCGAGTGAATCTATTTTATCTCTATTCGATCTTAATGAGTAATTCTAAGTGAAACCCGGGACGGGTTTCTTCTGAGGCTGGGAGGCTGTGACAACTGGTAAATTTGAGAACCGGATTTAAAATGCGGAAATATAATTAAAATAAATCATTAATGTTATTGAAATAGTTTTTCAGAACTTACGAGAATTGGTGATTGATTATGTGGTATGTGATGCGTATCGTTGATTAATTGTGGAATAATTGTCGTTAGACCATTTCTATGGCGTTAAGTTAGGCACTACTTCGACTCTAGCACTAGGAACCTATTAATATGAAATATATAAAGTTTTGTTACGCGAAATAAATAGAGACGTATTTATAGTCACGTTTTATGGAAAATCTATTTAAAAAAAATGATGGCGTACGTATAAACGCGTGTTGAGGATTTTTGATAACAAATATGAGAGTCAGGATTTAATGATAAACAGTTATGCTTTATTTTTATAAACGTGTTTATTATAAAAATGAATGGAAAAATGTATTTAAAGTAAATGGTGGCGATTTAAAAATCTTGTAAGAGATGTTTATTATTTTTCGGGAATAAAAGTATGTATTTTCGGGAGAGCTTATTTAAAAATTACACCGGGTAAGTCCTTGTTTTAGCACACTATTTAAAAATATGTAAAAGTGAGGGACCATTTTGTAAATTTCGGATATATACATCCTAAACCTTACCTTATCCCTCACATAACTTCATCTTCTCCACTCCCCCTCCTCTCCCTCTCTCTTGCAGCCGCCGGCTGCCACCCATACCACCATCACACCGCCACCTCCACTACTACACCGCCACCATAAAAATGATCACCATCATCTCCTCTATCTTCTACTATACAATGCGCGCCCTAAAACAAAGATTAACACCTCGAATCGTTCACTACCGCCACCTAAACCCATCACCACAATCATTTAACATCAAACCTTGTAGATCTATTGAGATACGGTAAGAGACGCATTTATACGTGTGGTTTGACTTGGTCGTGAGTCAAACCCGTGACAAATCTTGTTATTTTGGGGTTAAACACTAATGGGTTTTAATGTTTTTGTTAAATAAAAATGATTAGAAATAGTTTAGTATCGAAAGTATGTTGGTTTGTGTCGAGTTGTGCAAACCGTGAGCTTAAGCTCACGGCTATCTTGGTGTTTTTGCTCTTGTTGTTCATGTTTTATTTATGGTCAGTCTTGGATTTCTTTTCACACCGTGTATTGTGGCTGAGAACTTGAGTTAAGATTGTGGGTTTAGATTTGTATTGAGGTGAGTGCCAAAAAACGTGAGCCGATGCTCACGGTATTCGTTTAGTTCATGCTTGTTGCTTGTAGTTGCTGTTGTGATTGTTAGTTGTTGTTGTTGTTGAGTTTTGCCGAAAAGGATTGAGCCGAGACCACTAGGGTCTCGGCCATGAGATTGTTAGTGGTTATTGATTATTGTTGTTGTAACTTGCTGTGATAAATAAAGGTATTTGGCCGAAGTGGTAATGGCAATATTGTGACGAATAATAGTTGACGGAGATTAAGTTGGACGTGAGCCGTAGACGGCCATAAGAGATTGGAGTTTGGATAGTGGGTTTGGATTTATGACTTGGTTAAGAGATGAGACTCGTTACGTGTTCTTTGGCATAATATGGTAATACATGTTGGGTTTGTGCAAAGTCGGAGTTACTTTGACTTTCTAGTCACGGTTGACTCCGACAACGCCGTAACATTGGGCATTTGAGCTTTACTTGATTATGTGGACCGGGAAGTCATGACTCGGACACGTGGACTTGAATATGTGATAACTCGTAGACCTTGATTTGATAAAAGCTCACTTATA
>LBNU01025655.1:231434-241701 GCA_014162995.1 Artemisia annua | reverse complement strand
TATATATATATATGCACTTATATAATTATAAGTAAGTGAATATGAGACAACGGCTAACTTATATATCTATATGAGTCAAGGTATATTAGTATGCCAACATACATATATACGTTCACTTATATAAATAAATAAGTGAGGCAATAGATAATAACGTTAACGATAACTATTAACTATTAAGTTAGCTTAATACTTATCGGAAACATTGTTAACTATATGAAACCAATGGGTTAATAAGGTTTTAAAAAGGAAAGGTTTTGAGATAAAAGCATAAGGACTTTTTGAAAACAAATGTTTACATGAAACGAGTTATTAAATATTCAAGTGTACGTGAAACTTGAATAATTTATTCTTAAGGCAATTATTACACCTCTATCGTTAGAAAGTTTCGGATCGGTTTAACATTAATCGATCACCATAGTACGACCATTGGATCTAATGGACCGACAAGCCCAATGGGAATCCAATGAAAGTATTAGATGATAATATTAATGAGAAATTTATCCTACGACTATCATAGGCGATATAACTTTGGAATCAATAAGTAAACGGAAGAATGGTTAGGCTTACCAAGTTAACAACTTGATAAGAGACCGACCCTTCGTACGGAAACTTATCGACTCTTAAGGTCATATCCTTTGACCTTAGCCTTGACATGAAACTTGACTTGTGTGACTTGTTGTGAGTAAGACTTGAACTATTTGACTTGATTGCTATGATATGCTCTTATGTGCTACTTGACTTGTACGTATGTGAACTTACTTGATGTGCTAGTTTGGCGTGAGTTCACTTGAGTCGAGACTTTGTCTCTAACGCACACTCACACACACGACGATACCAAACGATACCAAACACTAACAAATGATTTCCCAAGATTATTTCGGAAAGTAAAATGGAATTGGAATACATTTGGGGATAGAAATACTATTTGGAAATATATGTTCTAAAACAAGTCTATATTATTAGGTAGTGCCGAGTCCGTAGTTGCCGTCACTTGCTAGCTGCAATCCTGCCTTGCTTCTGTTGATTTTCTGTGCCGAGTTGACTTAGTTGATGTAGAGTTAAACTACCTTCGACCTGTTTATGCTGTTCTTCTAATTGGATTGTTGTGCTAGCCTGCTTATGTTATAATTGTGATTATGCTTTGCTGGACTTGAGGTGAGTTTCATAGCCCCACTTTTACTCGCATTTTTAATTGTTTTCTAAATTTGGGGGAGAAGATATGCTACTAATTTTCTTGGACCTGCTACTACTTTGTTTTGCAATTGTGTGGACTAGTTTAGGATAGACGAGAGTAGATGTTGACCTAGAGCTAGGGCGCTTTGACCCTAGTTTGGAATAGACTCTGCTGCGGCCTAGATCCGGGGCAGTAACGGGTGGTTCCTTGCTATGAGCTGGCTAGTGACCGTTGAGGGGCCCACTCACTATGACCATTCGTCTTTCCTGAGATGATAAACTATTGATTTCGATTGTGTGATGTTGAATTGTGATGTCTATGCCTGTTCTAGTTACACATAGCGCAAAACCTTTCAGGTCCCGTATTATTTTAACTTTAAACCTATGAACTCACCAGCAAAAGCTGACCTTTTTAAGCATGTCTTTCTCAGGTAACTAGAATTATGCCTTTACTATTTGGACTACGGAAATGTAGCTTGGATCTTGGCTTGGTTTGAGGCATCGATGGAAACTCTGATATTTCTTTAAAGACCTGTTTTCCTGTTATCTATTATGGGCTTTCCTTTCTAAAGATCTTGGATAAATGTAAACTTTGACTTATGTTGAATATGGTTTACATGATTATCTATGCTATTTGGTTATCTATACTTGTGATGTCTACCCATTGTAGTAGCACCCCGAAAACTTGTTAAGTCTTCCGTTGTACGAATTTTGGGGGTGTTACAGATTGGTATTCAGAGCCAAGGTTATAGAGAACTAGGTAATTTTCAAAATCTAAACTATAACCATTTTCATACAACTCTTTCATTAAAATCGATCCTCGACCGACGCCTGCCAGCTGCCAAGCCAAAGTCTTCCTATTAAGATAAGTTTTGAACGTTATGAGAATACGAAATGATTATTTTGGGATAGATGCGAGAACTTAAGTATGCGATTTGAACATTTCACTCTGATTGTTGGACTTGTGAGTATATAAGTATATGATGCGTTTGTGAATTGGAAATTAGACGCGGAAAACTAGTGTTGCGTTAGGACTTCACTATTCCCTTTGCGAGTTTATTTGATGATTTTGGCGTTATGATTGATAAGTATTTGAGATGATTGGAAATCATTGGAAGCCTCGAGTTTATGATCTAATGGCATATTGAGAATTATTCGGCTTGATTAAGCATGATTAGAGCAATGCGGGATGCATTGACTTCTTGATTTGGTTATAGTTGAGAATTATATGATAATTGATTTGAACTTATGTTTAGACCTATGTGCCTTTGAGCGTGTCTCGATTTATGTGATAATTGTTTTGATGATATATTGGGAATTATGTGGTATTAGAATTGAGATTATGTTTGATTGTTGAGATATGTGGTATATTGATTTGGAAGATTTTATTATTGTTGAGTTACGGGTTGGTTTAACGTTAATAAACCAGACCGCAACAGTTATCGGACTTCGTGGGTTGACGAACCCAATAGGGCCGATAAGTGCGTCGGAGGAAAATTATTAGCGTATGACCCACCCTTATGACTCGTAAATTATGTGTGATGCCCTGAATACGATAATTATATACCACCGTTGTCATAGACCGTATCTCCTCCTTATCCAGCCCTCACTAATCGATTCTAGAGCGGTAACACACGCATATGTTCTGTCATATTCGTTATCAGTTAATGTTTAGATCGGACGTTCGTCCTATTGTTCTGAAATGCCATCTAGCATCATCTGAGAAACCACCTTAAAACTATACCGTTAAGGGTACGAATAATTGTGGATTTGATTGTTGCGAACCCCGAATCGAAAAATTCTCGGTTAGATATCCTAACTTTTAGCTACCAACTCCGCTTCTATTTGCCGTTGATGAAATTTGGAAGATCTGGTATCGACACGATAGTGATGGATGCTCATACTAGTGCCGCGCGGGCACACCTAGCAGATGCTATTCACAAAGGTCGTTGTGGTCCGCCTTAACCATTCCAAACTAAACCACGAACAACCCGGCCCCACCAAGACGTGTTGCGAACTTCATGACCCGCAAACGATGCCTGTAAGGGAGCGTATGAGGGGTTATAGAGTCGCATGGAAATTGAATTGGAGGGATCGAGGAGTTGTTGGTCTGATGCGTTGAAGAGGAAGGAAATCCAAGGTGAACGAGGCCTTGTTCACTCAATAGGAGCATCGAGGTGACTTATTCTATGTTTTGAGGAGAATTTAAGGCGATATTGTTTAGAAACTACTCATTTGTGGTGAAGTGAGAACGATAAGAGATTGAAGTATGGAATTATGAGGCGAAAGGCATCGACATGCCAAGCTGAGCTTGTAACTTCCAGGAGCTGTCACTACAGTGACTTGAGATAGCTCATACCGAAGCGCATAAGATAGAGCACTATATGGATGGATTGTCGTCATCTAACGAGGATGGTGATTACCTTGTGACCAGCTACACTTTGTAGTACTTCAAATATCTAGTGGTACGAGATACGACTAAGGAAGTGGTTGACAACAAGAGGTAGTGGGAAGACCACTCAAGGAATGGGAAGTCGAGTTCTGGAAGCACGAGATGAGAGGTACTGAGCTACAGACCTACACTCATCGCTTCTTTGAGTTATTCCAATAGTGCCCTGAAATGGTAAAGAGTGAGGCTTGTGAGATCGAGCGTTACATTGAAGGATTGTCTTAACCAATCCGAGACAATGTAATCTCGGCTGAGACAACTAGCCTACACGACACCATGAAGCAGACACGGGCTTGTATGAACTCAATAGTTGATGATGTTATCGCTGAGATAGCGAAAAACAAGAGGAAATGGGAAGAATTCGTAAAAGGTGAGAGAAAACTAGACGGACGACAAGAAGTCGCTGAGGCTTATGCTATCAAAGCTGGAGAAAATCTGAGATACACTGAGAATCAACCTAAGTATGACCGTTATGAGCCCCACCACTCTGGTTGGTGTGCTGAGACGTGTCGTAAGTGTTGTAGGTTTGACACTTAGCTAGATACCATAGATCTAAGACCCATGCATTGGTGCAGATAACCTTTGGGTTAGATCGGAAGGCTAGTGTCGCAAGTGTTAAACGGAGAAAGAAGGAACATTAAGTGAATGAGTATTGGAAACCGTAGAAACGAGGGAGTTGTAGAGCTAAAGGAAAATCGAGAAGTAAGAGGTTACCTAGAGTAAGACGTGACGTCAAGGAATGACTGTCCCAGGAATGATGTCGAGTAGAATTTCTTAAGTTTCTATGTTCTGAGACCCTCGTGATATGCCTGCAAGAATCGTGCAAGCTTAGGACCCTCTTCTATCCGTTACCTTTTTCTATGATCGTTTCTTATTCATCCTTGCTAATATCTAATGCTTTACTTCATCTGCCGTGACTGTTTGTATCATTACTTCTACTGATTTCCATTATCAACTTGGATACGGTCCTCAAACCTGAAAGAGTTGATCACTCGTTCTTGTAACTAAACTCAGCATGACATCATTGGACCTCAATTATACAAAGACTGGCCACCTATGTATAATTCAGGTAGGAATCATGTGATGCTAAGAATAGTTGCTTAAACCCTCATCGAGAAATTAATTTTTCTCATCCTCTATCCAAAAGCATTCATTTAAGAGTGATTTTATTCCTCTACCGTCCTATGAAATCCAGCCATAATCGACGCCGTACTTTGATTCCGAATATTCCATACGCTAATTTTCGTCCTGGAAAAAGAAACTCCTTTGCATAGCGTCCTATGCAACCCTACCTTTCCGATAATTCTAGGAACCTGAGCAATGCATAGACGAAGACTTCGAGTTGGACGTTTTCCTGATGACTCATAATCTCGTAAGTGGTAGAGAGACGTGCTTGCTTGTAGCAATCATGTCATACACTACGACGATTAAATTCCGGGAGCAATTAACTTATAGTAGCAGTGAGTAAACACCTGCCTTGTTACTGAGAAGGAGAAGAATGAAAAACGTAGAGAATACGTGCCAATCGTTTGGATTCCCCAGGAATAGTCCTAGATGACTTGCCGGAATCCCACCTGTTAGACAAGTGAAATTTCGGATCGAATTGAGATCTGGCGCTGCATCCGTAGCCCAAATACCTCATGAAACCGCCGTACTAAACTGGAAGATCCTTCGAAAAGATTGACAGAGTTGTCAAAGAAGGGGGGGTTCACGCGGCCGAGTTGTCAACATAGGGAGCTCTGGTGAGACCTATAAAGAAGGAGAATAGATGTTTCCGCGTATGCCCAAACTGTCGAGAGTCGAATAAGCTACCGATGAAAATTCGAGGTCCGCTACCGAAGATCGATGATCTGTTCGATCAACTCCGATGTTCGAGCGAAATGCCAAAGGAACAACCCACGATTTGGATGCTGCCAGCAACGATGGATTGGGAAGAGAGAAATCCCGAAGACTGCGTTCACACTTGTTGTGGTTGTTGTAGCCCTAAAGTGTGTCTGATGATCAGCCATCGCCCAACCGCCTCCAGGAATCGCTGATGAGAATTCTAATAGGATGGGTTGCGATAGTATTCGACCCCAGATATCCTAAAACTACTGGGAAAAGTGTGTAGAGAAACACGGAGGACACCAGGGTGTGGCACCGTAACAACTGAAGAAGGAAATAGCTGTAATACTGAACCCCGTGAGTATGAATTCAGCTACGATTGTGAGATCTCTTAATCACGTGAATTGTATTTCCATGATCTTGTTAAGAGTTGGTCGATCAAGGATGGAGAATTTCCCTGCCAGTCTGAATGAGAGACGTCAATAATTGGGAATTGCTGGGAGATTTCGTAGAGCTAACAAAAGTCTCTCAAGATAGCAAAACCTTAGTAGACTGAACCTAGAAGAGGTAAAGGGGTAAATAAGTGGAAAGTAGAGAGGAAGTAGGATAACTTCCAAAGAGAGACGGTGTAGTACGTCTGTTCTTATTATTCAAAGGAAAGTGCAGATGTGGTTGCAAAGTCTTGGTGTTTCGTGAGAAAATCGAGAAACGTTTTGATATGAATGGAAAGGAAGCAGGATAAATTTCAAGGAGGGAACGGTGAAGAACACCTATCCTAGCTGTTTTAGAGAAAAGTTTGGACGCTATTATAGATTTCGATGTTTTGTATAAATATTTCTGAATTGTTTGATGTGAATGGAGGAGGAGTAGATTTCGTCCCTCGCCAAAGTGAGATGTGCGAGAAAAGCCATGTCATTCCGGAGTGAACTTTGAGTGCGGTTGTACTTGCACCCAGAATCTGGGAGACAATACTGGTAGTGTACAAGGTGTATAGTATACAACTAACTAGTTAGAGAGAACTACATGGTGGTAACTACTGCAAAGATTTGCTATTATAGGAGTAAAGAGAATGTGTTGCTGACGCTTTAGTCGAGCGGTATGTACGCATATTGAAACCGCCTGGTGAACAGTGACTTTTAGCCGTAGGTACCTATTCGTTGTTTTGAGCAATTCCTGAATTGAGCCAAATCATCGATGACGTTAAATTATTATTTCGCAACAACTTGATACACGGTCTAATCTCATGACAGTTCTTGTTTGATGAGTTGTGAGATTAAGCTAAAATCAAGTTGTTACGGGGTTTAAGGTTTCGGTGATTTTGCTCGAAGACGGGAAAGCTTATTCCATCGAAATAGGCTACCCGATGATTGCCTTTGATTAACACGCTGGGATTGTCAAAAGAGAAGAATTGACAGCTATGGGAACCTTTTCGGTAGGTTGGAGAATAGGAATGGATACGTAGACTGTTAAGATGGAACCTTATCCTTTAAGGATAAAAGTTGGATACCTCCTCACGGAGTATCCAAGGTTGGATAGTGCACGAGAGCACGAATGAGGATACTCTAGTCATTTCGAATTGGATAAGATCTATTAAGATCAGAAGTAGCAATATAGATGACCGAGCATAATTTTGCTCGAAGACGGGAAAGCTTATTCCATCGAAATAGGCTACCCGGTGATTGCCTTTGATTAACACGCTGGGATTGTCAAAAGAGAAGAATTGACAGCTATGGGAACCTTTTCGGTAGGTTGGAGAATAGGAATGGATACGTAGACTGTTAAGATGGAACCTTATCCTTTAAGGATAAAAGTTGGATACCTCCTCACGGAGTATCCAAGGTTGGATAGTGCACGAGAGCACGAATGAGGATACTCTAGTCATTTCGAATTGGATAAGATCTATTAAGATCAGAAGTAGCAATATAGATGACCGAGCATAGAGATTGACATTGCAATACATGTCAACGAATGCTAAGAGTGTCGAGAGACAAACGTCAGACACTAGAGACCTCTACGTCCTGTAACAATTCAAATTTTGAGTAATGAGTGGAAGAGGACCACTATGGAATTGTCATCAAATTTCCAAGAACATATAGTGGTTGTAATACCATCTGGGAAATTATGATCACCTTATTGAATCTAGTCATCTTTGCGTTATTGACAAGTAATAGTATGGACGAAATTAATCGTTGTTCTCGAGAGAAGTTGACTTCCGGGCATAGAGTGCCGATTTCTATCACGTATCGTTGAGACTATCGTTTTATGTTGAAGTTCCGGAAATCTCTACAGATGACCTTGGGGACGAGTGGTAATAGGAGTATTACGTAACCTCACCAATCAGATGGTCAGAGTAAGAGAATCGCTCGTACGTCGAGAATAACGCTTTGAGCTGTCATTAGTAACATTGAAAGGAGGCTGGGAGAGACATTCGTCCCTCCCCAAACTTTCCTGAGTTAATGAAAAGCCGCCCGACGTTGAGATCATGTCGTTCGAAATTCTTTATGGTTGTATGTACCAACCTAACTCTCGCTAAGATGGGATTGGAGACAGCAAGTTCGCTATATTGACTTTCACTCGCGAGACCGCTGAAAATGGATAATAAGATCCACAAGGTTGAGCGAGAGGATAATTAAGGTATCACCTAGAGATGGTGGAATACGTTGAGTAAACGTGAGAAATCTAATCCTTGCTATTTTGTTTCGCTTAAGAATTCTCATTAGAACTAAACTCGTGATACTCGTGCGTGCATCGGGACTTAGCAAAGCCCATGAGACTTTTGATGTATAATCCGGAAGGACAATTCCGGGAGAGAATTACCGCTGAAAATTTCTGTTCCATAATGATGGACATCAAACTCCTTTGAGGAGCTCGTTGAATTCCTATTCGCGAAAAATCTGGCGATCTAAGCCAAGTTATATCGTTGTCATTGAACTTGTTGGAAATTCTGAGATAGCGCTCCACTCACGAGATGAGTTTGAGAATGAAATCGAGTGAATCTATTTTATATCTATTCGATCTTAATGAGTAATTCTAAGTGAAACCCGGGACGGGTTTCTTCTGAGGCTGGGAGGCTGTGACAACTGGTAAATTTGAGAACCGGATTTAAAATGCGGAAATATAATTAAATGAATCGTTAATGTTATTGAAACAGTTTTTCAGAACTTACGAGAATTGGTGATTGATTATGTGGTATGTGATGCGTATCGTTGATTATTTGTGGAATAATTGTCGTTAGACCATTTCTATGGCGTTAAGTTAGGCACTACTTCGACTCTGGCACTAGGAACCGATAAATATGAAATATATAAAGTTTTGTTACGCGAAATAAATAGAGACGTATTTATAGTCACGTTTTATGGAAAATCTATTTAAAAAAAATGATGGTGTACGTATAAACGCGTGTTGAGGATTTTTGATAACAAATATGAGAGTCGGGATTTAATGATAAACAGTTACGCTTTATTTTTATAAACGTGTTTATTATAAAAATGAATGGAAAAATGTATTTAAAGTAAATGGTGGCGATTTAAAAATCTTGTAAGAGATGTTTATTATTTTTCGGGAATAAAAGTATGTATTTTCGGGAGAGCTTATTTAAAAATTACACCGGGTAAGTCCTTGTTTTAGCACACTATTTAAAAATATGTAAAAGTGAGGGACCATTTTGTAAATTTCGGATATATACATCCTAAACCTTACCCTATCCCTCACATAACTTCATCTTCTCCACTCCCACTCCTCTCCCTCTCTCTTGCAGCCGCCGGCTGCCACCCTTACCACCATCACACCGCCACCTCCACCTCCACTACTACACCGCCACTATAAAAATGATCACCATCATCTCCTCTATCTTCTACTATACAACGCGTGCCCTAAAACAAAGATTAACACCTCGAATCGTTCACTACCGCCACCTAAACCCATCACCACCATCATTTAACATCAAACCTTGTAGATCTATTGAGATACGGTAAGAGACGCATTTATACGTGTGGTTTGACTTGGTCATGAGTCAAACCCGTGACAAATCTTGTTATTTTAGGGTTAAACACTAATGGGTTTTAATGTTTTTGTTAAATAAAAATGATTAGAAATAGTTTGGTATCGAAAGTGTGTTGGTTTGTGTCGAGTTGTGCAAACCGTGAGCTTAAGCTCACGGCTATCTTGGTGTTTTTGCTCTCGTTGTTGTTGTTTTATTTATGGTCAGTCTTGGATTTGTTTTCACACCGTGTATTGTGGCTGAGAACTTGAGTTAAGATTGTGGGTTTAGATTTGTATTGAGGTGAGTGCCAAAAAACATGAGCCGATGCTCACGGTATTCGTTTAGTTCATGCTTGTTGCTTGTAGTGGCTGTTGTGATTGTTAGTTGTTGTTGTTGTTGAGTTTTGCCGAGAAGGATTGAGCCGAGACCAATTGTTAGTGGTTATTGATTATTGTTGTTGTAACTTGCTGTGATAAATAAAGGTATTTGGTCGAAGTGGTAATGGCAATATTGTGACGAATAATAGTTGACGGAGATTAAGTTGGACGTGAGCCGTAGACGGCCATAAGAGATTGGAGTTTGGATAGTGGGTTTGGATTTATGACTTGGTTAATAGATGAGACTCGTTACGTGTTCTTTGGCATAATATGGTAATACATGTTGGGTTTGTGCAAAGTCGGAGTTACTTTGACTTTCTAGTCACGGTTGACTCCGACAACGCCGTAACATTGGGCATTTGAGCTTTACTTGATTATGTGGACCGGGAAGTCATGACTCGGACACGTGGACTTGAATATGTGATAACTCGTAGACCTTGATTTGATAAAAGCTCACTTATA
>LBNU01025655.1:207752-231029 GCA_014162995.1 Artemisia annua | reverse complement strand
TCTTCTAATTGGATTGTTGTGCTAGCCTGCTTATGTTATAATTGTGATTGTGCTTTGCTGGACTTGAGGTGAGGTTCATAGCCCCACTTTTACTCGCATTTTTAATTGTTTTCTAAATTTGGGGGAGAAGACATGCTACTAGTTTTCTTGGACCTGCTACTACTTTGTTTTGCTATTGTGTGGACTAGTTTAGGATAGACGGGAGTAGATGTTGACCTAGAGCTAGGGCGCTTTGACCCTAGTTTGGAATAGACTCTGCTGCGGCCTAGATCCGGGGCAGTAACGGGTGGTTCCTTGCTGTGACCTGGCTAGTGACCGTTGAGGGGCCCACTCACTATGACCATTCGTCTTTCCTGAGATGATAAACTATTGATTTCGATTGTGTGATGTTGAATTGTGATGTCTATGCCTGCTCTAGTTACACATAGCGCTAAACCTTTCAGGTCCCGTATTATTTTAACTTTAAACCTATGAACTCACCAGCGAAAGCTGACCTTTTTAAGCATGTCTTTCTCAGGTAACTAGAAGTATGCCTTTACTATTTGGACTATGGTGATGTAGCTTGGATCTTGGCTTGGTTTGAGGCATCGATGGAAACTCTGATATTTTTTTAAAGACCTGTTTTCCTGTTATCTATTATGGGCTTTCCTTTCTAAAGATCTTGGATAAATGTAAACTTTGACTTATCTTGAATATGGTTTACATGATTATCTATGCTATCTGGTTATCTATACTTGTGATGTCTACCCATTGTAGTAGCACCCGAAAACTTGTTAAGTCTTCCGCTGTACGAATTTTGGGGGTGTTACAACAAATGACTTACCATTTACCACTTTATCCATCGCCTTAGAGAAAACATTTTGTTTACTAGAAAATGAATTATTCGTCTTCTTCACTTCATTACTGTTATCTTTCTTATTCTCTCTAATGAAACGTGCTACATTCGCATAAAGTTTCCATCGCCCCACCCAAATGGTACACAAATTATTGACCAATCACTCCACATTAAACACATTAATAAACCTAACAAAACCGAATCGCTTACCATCTTTCGACCTTTTCAAAGGAATTAAAGCGTCAACCACATGTCCATATTGTTTTCAGGTATGGAAAAGCTCCTTAGCCGAGATATAGTCCGGGAAATTAGTAACATAAATCGAAGTAGAAATCTTAGATACATCATCTTCTTTAGAACGAAAACTACCCATATCGAAAACCACGCAGAAAAACAAACCAAGAAACGATCAAACACACAACCAGAACATAGCTACAATACACCAATTAAAAGAAAACGAATATAAACCAAACGAAACAATGTTTTATCTATGATGTACCACTTTTATTGTCCCGCCTCTGGTGTCCCACCACAAGGATGTCCCAATATGACGTCCCAACTTTAGTGTCCCATCTATGATATACCATTCGAATCGTCATGGATCTGAATCAAAATAAAGTTTGGGATTGAAGGGAGTTCAAGGGATATTGATGTGAAAGGGGAATGGAATCTGATTACATCTGTAGTCCTACATGAACTAAAAATTAGAACATCTCAACTAATATGGAATAAGCGTTGCATAATGAATTAAATGTGTTTTGTGATTACATAATGAAAATTGCCTATGTATTTATAATAAATACACAGCTTAATGAACAACAATACAAACCGTAAACCTAATGGATTCAAACCCACAATTAGGTTTGGGCTAACTAACTTAGGATCATCTAACAACTTCATCATCTTAAGTCCTATATTATTCGTATATGACAACTTCATCATCGTAAGTCCTAATTCATTCTTGTGTTTTTTATTTTTGGGTAAAGGGCATTACTCTGGTAAATGATATAACATAAATAAATAAATAAAACGTTATGTATAAATTAATGTGGATACTACCACACTAAGAGCACAAGGTGCTGTCCGGGTTATAGACCCGTGTTATAGGAAAAAAGTATTATGGTATGAGTTTTTAACCCTACAACTCAGCACTTATACTTTAACCCAAAAAGCATTTTTTTTTTTAATTTTCTAAATAAGGCGGAACCAGGTCTTTTTCGGTTCCAGCCTATAAAATAAAATTTAAAGCATTACATAAGTACATAACTTACCAAATTTATACATTTTAAGGACTAATGATGTAAGAAAAAGAATAAAAGACTAACAACGCATACATAATAAGGACTAGCGGGCAAGAACTTAAATAACGAGGGATCATAGGTAATATGTTTATAGTATCTTTGGAAAAAACTAGTAGGAACCGATTACAAACAGTGGTAATATGTTTATAGTATTTATGGAAAGGGATTATCTAACAGGTGCCCTGTGTGACCAGTTCCTACTAGTTTTTCACTTACGAAGACGGTGTTTTTCACTTTCTACACGATCACATCTCATCAGAATTAACTGGGGTTTGAAATAAAAATTTCCCAAAAATTTAATATGTATCTCAGGTTTGGTAGATAATATATATATATATATATATATATATATATATCCCACGAGGAAAAGGTTTATCTTTCATTTCAACCATAGTGAGCTTGTGGTTTATATCTATTGGCACGAAGAAGTCCAAAATCCTACACTTCTTCATAATTTAATGCATGTGTGTTATTGTTAAGCATTTAATATAATTGTAAAAGGTTTATGCATAGTGGTAATATGTTTATAGTATCAAAAGTTGTATAAGTTGATGGTTTGAAATGTTACAAAACCTATTTAAAAGCTCTACCATTGTGGATGCTTTTAATCACTCGATTTTCAATCAAGATGGAAAGACCCACTTAAATAGTATATTTTTAGAATAAATATCTAATAAACCATTTATCGTTAAAATAAAACTAATTACACCATTATGCCGATCATAAAATCATCTTTCGTTAGAAGAGAATTTCTATATGCTTTCTTTTGAATGTTATTCTTGAATATTAAAATCTACCACCAAAAAGATCACATGTGATCCGTAATTTTAAAAATCACATGTGATCGCATCACAAATCACATTTAATTTCATATTGTCTAATATTCAATACGCATAAGGAAAAAAAAAATGTCGAAAGTTTTTTGAAGTTTTCGTCTACTAAAAGATAAAAAAAATCCTTATCGTGATGGTGTATTTTTTTTGTTGATTAATGATTTACCGTTTGTAAGATATTTTATTTTCACGAAAAATGAAATTTGTTTTTCTTTTTCCTTTTTTTTTCTTTTTTTTTTAAATAATAAATAGTCAAAATTTGTTTATTTAATATTTGATTTTTTTTTGTTGATACTACTGAACTCATCCATATGTCATAATTACACAAGTAAAAAAGATAAGCAAAACCATGAAACTAAAAATAGATTTCGTTTGGTTAACATTAGTTACTAGTTAGTTTATTAAAAAAAGTTCAGATCAAGAAATAAAATTAAAATAAAAATGGTGACAAAAAATTCACAATCGCATATTTCAAATATACTTACAAAATAGATGTACTTTTTTTTTTCTCCTCATTTAAAATGTGTGATTAAAATTTATTCTTATTTTTTCATTAAAAATTTTCTTCTTACTAAATCTCTTTTGTTACAAAATTGTGATTAACATGAAGATTAAAATGAAAAAGATAAGCAAAAGAAAAAGTGATTGGGGTCATGAGAGTCAAAGTGTAGGGCTTGGATACCTCATACCTCGTATCTTTGAAAAACATCTTAAGCCTATATATCTTATTTAACAAATTTAACAAATCCCAAAAAAGATTAGGTGTTTTGTTGTCATTTTCCTTACATCAACTTATTATGTTCCCAAACAAGTAACTATTGCTTTTCACATCATCAACGACCCATAAATTTTTATCTAATTCTATATTGTTACCTTATTCATATTATGGATCAAAAAATGGGGAGGGTTTCCAAACTATAACTATTATGAGTTAAAAAATAAATAAATAAATAAATAAATAATATAAAATAAAAATAAATAAATAAAAAATTGTAATTGTTATCATTAAAATATTAGATGTCTCAGTTTTAATTCATGTTAGATGGCAACAATCTTGAAACAGATACGATGAATTTTTGAAAAAGAAAGACATTACTTGGTTTGATTTTATATATCTGTAATTTCAAACCCACTGTGATAATCTGAATATCACTTGAGATATTAATATCACAAGTGATATTTTGTGATATTCTGAATATCACTTGTGATATTCTGAATATCACTTGTGATATTCATAGTATCACTCATTCTGAATATCATAAGTGATATTCTGAATATCAGAATTGATTTTCAATAAATGTTTTGTAACATGAAAATCATAAGTGATATTCAGAATATCACAAGTGATTTCACGTTTTTTAAATTCACGTTTTTTTTTCACTTTCTAATGTTTTTGTCCGAATTCACTCGCTTTCGTTTATTTTTCATACGTTTTCTTCTGTTTTTATACATTTCTGAATATCACAATTGATATTCTTAATATCACAAGTGATATTTTGTGATATTCTAAATATATTAATAAAATTAAGAATATCAATGTGATATTTAGAAACGTATGAAAATGGACGAAAATGAACAAATACGTAGGAAAGCATAAAAACACGTCCGAAAATGGCCGAAAACGTATGAAAAATGAACGAAAACGAAAGAAAGCAGACAAAAACGGAGTAAAACGTATGAAAAAGAACGAAAACGTATGAAAACATGTAAAAACTGCCGAAAGCGTATAAAAACAGACGAAAACATCTAAAAACGGGCAAAAGTATATAAAAACAAATTGAAACGTGTGAAAACGGACGAAAACGTATATAATCTTATGAAAACAGACAAAAACAGACGAAAACGTATAAAAACGGACAAAAACATATAAAAACGGACGAAAACATACAAAAACGTCTGAAAACAGACGTAAACGTAAAAAATCGGATGAAAACAGACGAAAACGTATGAAACCGATCAAAAACGTCTGAAAACATAGAAAACTGCCGAAAACGTATGAAAATGGAGAAAAACGGACGAAAACGAAAAAAAATGTACGAAATCGTATGAAAACGGACAAAAACGTCTAAAAACGTATAAAAGTGCAGAAAACGTTTGAAAACTGACGAAAACGTCTAAAAACGGACAAAAATGTATGAAAACGAACGAAAACGTATGAAAACGGGCAAAAACGTATGAAAACGGACGAAAACTTACAAAAACGGATGAAAACATATGAAAAATGGATGAAAACGGACGAAAACGTATTAAAACGAATGAAAACGTATGAAAACAATAGAAAACAGGCGAAAACGTATGAAAACGGACGTAGACGGGCAAAAACGTAAGAAAACGAACGAAAGCGTAGGAAAATGGACGAAAACGTACAAAAACAGAAAGAAAAAAAACGTATAAAAACAGACAAAAACATCAAAAAATGGACGAAAACATAAAAAAAATGGACGAAACGTATGTAAACGGACAAAAACGCCTGAAAATGGATGAAAACGTATATAAACGTATGAAAACGGACGAAAACGTATATAAAAGAACTAAAACGTTTGAAAACAGATGATAACATATAAAACGGACGAAAACAGATGAAAACGTTTGAAAAGAGACGAAAACGTAAAAAAACGGACAAAAGTGTTTGAAAACAGACGAAAACGTATGAAAACGTGTGAAAATGAACAAAAACATCTGAAAACGGACAAAAACGTATATAAACGTATGAAATAGAATAAAAACGGACGAAAACGTATAAAAACGAACGAAAACGTTTAACAACGGACGAAAACTTGTAAAACGGACAAAAACGTTTGAAAGTAGACGAAAGCATAAAAAACGGACGAAAATGTTTGAAAACAGACGAAAACGTATGAAAACGGACAAAACGTTTGAAAACAGACAAAAACGTATGAAAGCGGAAGGAAAAAAGCATTAATTATTAAAAAAAATGAATTTGAAAAAAAAAAACGTGTTTTAAAAAAATGAATTTAGAAAATAACTATTAAAAAAAAGAAAAAAAAAAGCGTGAAAAAAAAAAGATAAAAAAATGCTTGAATGGAAAAGAAAAAACAAAAGAAAGGGAAAAAAAATAGAAGTTGTGAATAGAAAAAGTCAAAGAAAACAAGACGTGGATAGCAAAAAAAAGAAAGAAAAAAAAAAGAAAAAAAAAATAAGAAAAAACAATGAAAAAAAAAGAAGAATAAAAAAAAGACAAGAAAAAAACATGGACTTAGGTTTCATTTTTAAATCTTAGGTTAATCCCCACCATTAGATCAAACTAAATGGATGGTGGGGATTTGTCCCTCAGTTTGTAGCAAAAAACTGGTTTGCAAAATAACTTTTCTCTTTATTTCAAATATACTTACAAAATAGATGTACTTTTTTTTCTCCTCATTTAAAATGTGTGATTAAAATTTATTCTTATTTTTTCATTAAAAATTTTCTTCTTGCTAAATCTTTTTGTTACAAAATTGTGATTAATATGAAGATTAAAATGAAAAAGATAAGCAAAAGAAAAAGTGATTGGGGTCATGAGAGTCAAAGTGTAGGGCTTGGATACCTCATACCTCGTATCTTTGAAAAACATCTTAAGCCTATATATCTTATTTAACAAATTTAACAAATCCCAAAAAAGATTAGGTGTTTTGTTGTCATTTTCCTTACATCAACTTATTATGTTCCCAAACAAGTAACTATTGCTTTTCACATCATCAACGACCCATAAATTTTTATCTAATTCTATATTGTTACCTTATTCATATTATGGATCAAAAAATGGGGAGGGTTTCCAAACTATAACTATTATGAGTTAAAAAATAAATAAATAAATAAATAAATAATATAAAATAAAAATAAATAAATAAAAAATTGTAATTGTTATCATTAAAATATTAGATGTCTCAGTTTTAATTCATGTTAGATGGCAACAATCTTGAAACAGATACGATGAATTTTTGAAAAAGAAAGACATTACTTGGTTTGATTTTATATATCTGTAATTTCAAACCCTATAAGTTATGTGGCCAAACGACCGGAAGCGATGTTTTACAAAAAAAATAAAAACTTTTTAAGCATCAGAAACCTGTTTAGTATATTGAGCTTTATAGGTACTTTAAAAAAAATTACCTACAATCAAATTTAAGAATAGTTTTACTTCACGTGGATTTCACTATTTGGATGGAAGTCTGGAACATTTGAAATGTAACATTATTTGTGTTTAAATCGGTATTGATTTATATTGCAAAACCAATCAAATTTTAACATTGATCACATAAATAAAACTAACTGAAGAGAAATCTATTGATTTATAACATAATTTGGTCCATGACTTGCATGATAAGTTAAAACCTATGAAATTTTAAAAACAAAAATACCTAATACATAAACCTTTAACATTGGTAGCATCACCTTAAATTCTTCATATTTTCTTAAAGTTTGTTTTAGCATATTTGTTTGGAGAAATGTCAAAGTTAAAGTACGACACCATAAATGCAATCTTAATACGCACTCCATAAATAATATATCTACATTTTTTAATGTCTACTTACTTATTTTCAGATCGTTAATAACAAATAAATTGTGCTATATAATGGACATTAAAAAGTTAGCCGTTAGAAGGAGCGGACGTCGGTGGTAGTTATTATAATTTTAAAATAATATTTAAGTTATTTTAAATTTTAAAATAAAATAAAATGTGAAAGTAGCCGTTAGAGTATGGGGCACGTGATAGAGGAAAGAGGCTCTGGGGCACCTGACAAATTCTGTTTCACCAAAAATTTATCAACTTTTTATTTTTATTTTTATTTTTATTTTTTTTATTATTTTTTTTTCCCTTTACGATGATAAAATCATATTTACATTTTGCGTTAACCAATAAATATTCTAGGAATCCTAAATGTTGGTCAAATTTACCTGGTAGTTAAAATCTTCTTGTTTTCAGTTTCAGCGACATTAGTTAACTTTTAGATATCATATGTGCTGATTAACTAACTTTAAATTTATTTTTGTTTATACCAGGAAAATTATTTATATGAATAATACGGAGTATATTAGTTAGTTAATAAGACTTAAAGAATAGTATGTACCTTTTACAAATTTATATCACACAAACTGATTAAAGAAACTATACGTAGTATATACTAGTAGTACCATTTTGATTGATAATTAGCTATTTTGTTGTAAATCGGTATCTGAGAAATTTATCAAATCTTGTATAAGATTTACTAACATAGAAAAGTTAATACATGTATGAACTTTGTCAAAAAAAGACACTTTTGAAGTCAATATTAAAATGGTCCATTTTGCGGTCCTAATTTTTTATCTTCAACAACCAAATTCCAAACTGAGTTTGAGTAATCTATCTTTTATCATAAAAAGAAAAACTTTTTTTTTGGGTGTGGGGGTTTTAACATTAACTTCAGCTAATGTACTTAACAGGTACTTATGTTAAAAAAAAAAAAAAAAAAAAAAAAAAAAAAAAAAAAAAAAAAAAAATTTGCATGACTGAAAATAAACACAATGAACAGTTAATTGTTAAATGGAAGTTAACTATTCAAGTAATAAGAAATAATTGTAAAGATGCTAAATATTTTTACTGTCACTATTTTTTTTGTAGCAAAATATTTTACCAATACTAGTTGTCCAGGGAGCGTTCTTACCAAGCGCACATGTGAACAAACCATAATCTCACATCCAACAAACCATTATCAATACTTTTCATTCCCAAAACCGCTTAAACTCAATTCCATTCTTTCTTTCACTATCAAAAATATGAGTCGCATTTCAACAAAAAATTACTACATTTTATACAACTATGACTACCACTACTGTACTCTTACTCAACCACTGCAGTAACTCAAACATGGGTATCATTGAAGATCAGATCAAAGCATACACATCAAGCAAGAACGTTGACCAAAAGGCGCATTAAAAACAGGAAATGATAGTGGACTATGGTGATGTTCAGGCAGTGGGAAGGAATCAAAGGTGCAAGTTCAATCTATTGTTATCAATACCATGGAAGTTGGTCAGTGGTAAATACTTCAACAATTGGCAGTTTCAAGCTGTGAGAACGTTATTGCATGGATAATAATATGGGTGGCAAAATTCCTAAGGAGCTGTGGACTCCAAGCTTAGAGGATTACGCTATTTAATGAAGGAGGTTTATAGCATCGATAACACCTTCAGTTGTCGTCATGCCATTGTTGAAGTACTATAGATTTAGAATATTTTTTGAAGGTAGTAGTACCTTAAAGCCTTGCTAATTGTCAAAGCTTTTAGGGTCAATTTACGTAAATCCATGTTGTCGTTCGAACTACCGTGCCCTATAGCGAAGTCGATTTTCGATGTACCTTGCTCTGAGAAAAATTTTCTGGGTTGATCCGATTCATTGTGTGGGACGTGCAAAATGGAGGATAGAACCTGTCTCAAATCTTGATTTGACGCAGTATTTGTGTATCACTGGGTCCTACCGAGTTGATTTTTAAGTTAAGTTGACTGAGCTGAGGGTGTGTATGAGTTATCAGTAGGCGATAATCAAACTAGGTCGGGGAATTTCCTCGTGAACTTAAGTGACTTCCGTTGACAGGTTAGAAGTGATTGATCGTTGTCTAATTACCATGTATACTTAATGGAAGTTCATTTTAGTGTTTGCAAAATGTTGACTATGGCTCAGATTCGTGACTTGGATCATAAATCGAATCTCCAGTGGTAAATACCAGTTGTTCTCTGGGCATAAAATAATCTATTACAATGTTGCTTACAACATATCTTTTCGTGGTTCTAGTCCCACACAAGATTGTTTCGAAAATTGGTGCGAGTGTTATTCTGTTGGTAAATGTTAATTGTAGGGATAGTCCGTGCAAGCACAAGGCCAGCATGTGATCCATCACCACCACCAAACCCATCCGAGCCACAGAGTCCCCAAGAAGGGTGGACAAACTGAAACACCCAAAGCAGGGTGCACAGCTGAAACTATGGTGGAAAAGTACATATATGGGGTACGGTTATACGGTAAATTGAAATGATAGGTGATAAGTTGCTGTTAAGAGATTGGGAAGATTAAGAATCAAGGGGTTTAAATGAGGTTAATTGCTTGGGAAACTAAGGCATCAAACTTTGGGAATGAGGTTAATTATTAAGGGCAAAGGAGATTCTGGTTTTTGATTATATGTATAAGGACCGTGCATGTTTTTATATGGTAGTATTAATTATCTTTAATCACTTTTCATGTAACTCATTTCGTTAGGTTTGCTGACATAAGGACATTTCGTTGCAAAACGACCAAACTTTTGATGTACAAAACCATGATAGTGGTCATTTTATTAATCGCTGTCATGAGAAATGGAGGTCTTTAAGTATTGGTACTGCAACCTTATTAAACTCAGCCATTTTGTTTGCTTAAATGGCAAAAGCGAAGAGGCCAATTATAATTTGCAAAATGGTGATAACAGCCAAAACTTGAAATTTCAGTGATTTGTATTTTTTGAATTATCTTTGGTTATTTGGTGAAATTAGTGAGGTATGAGTAAGTTTGCGAAGTGAGTTGACGTTTCGCACGTTTTAGATGTAGGGGTGCGAAGACTGAGTTCATAAGTCATTGCATGGTGGGAAACCTTTAGTTTTCTTTCTCCGTTNAAAAAAAAAAAAAAAAAAAAAAAAAAAAAAAAAAAAAAAAAAAAATTGTCATGGACTGAAAATAAACCATCAATTAACAGTAATGTGGTAAATGGTAATTAACTATTCAATATATAGAAAATAATTTTAAAGATGGCTAATTAATATTTTTCTTGTCACTATAGCAAAATATTTTACAATATTATTTGTCCAGGAGCGTGCTACCCACGTGCACCATGAACAAACATAATCTCACATCACAACAAAACCTTCATTCAATACTATTTCATCCCAAACCGCTTAAACTTCAATTCCATTTCTTCTTCTTTCACTATCAAAAAATATGGAGTCCATTTTCAACCAAAAAATGACTCACATTTTATACACACTAGTACTACCACTACTTCTACTTCTACTACAACCACTTCATGTTACACCTCAAACATGGGATGGAATCATTGTCACAGAATCAGATTTCCAAGCACTACAAGCATTCAAGCAAGAACTCATTGACCCAAAAGGGTTCTTAAAAACATGGAATGATAGTGGCTATGGTGCATGTTCAGGCAGATGGGAAGGTATCAAATGTGCACAAGGTCAAGTTATTGTTATTCAACTACCATGGAGAGGTTTAGGTGGTCAAATAACTTCCAAAATTGGTCAGTTTCAAGCTTTGAGAAAGCTTAGTTTGCATGATAATAATATTGGTGGCAAAATTCCTAAGGAGCTAGGGTACTTGCCTAATCTTAGAGGATTACAGCTTTTTAATAATAAGTTTATAGGCTCTATACCACCTTCATTGGGGTCATGCACATTGTTGCAAACTATAGATTTGAGTAATAATTTTTTAAAGGGTAGTATACCTCAAAGCCTTGCTAATTGTTCTAAGCTTTTTAGGGTCAATTTGACTTTAAATCATTTGTCCGGTTCGATACCGGATCCTATAGCGAAGTCGAATTCTATTATGTACCTTGCTCTGCAGTATAATAATTTTTCTGGGTTGATTCCAGATTCTTGGGGGAGTGGTCAAAATGGAGGTAAACCTGTTTTCAAATCTTTGACTTTTGACCATAATTTTTTCACTGGGGTCCTACCTGTATCTTTAAGTAAGTTGACTGAGCTTGAAGTGTTATCAGTTAGTCATAATCAAATAAGTGGGAATGTTCCTAGTGAACTAGGTGGACTTTTGAAGGTTAGAAGTATTGATTTGTCTAATAATTTAATTAATGGAAGTATTCCTTTAAGTTTTCAAAATTTGACTTTGCTCGATTCGTTGACTTTGGATCATAACAATCTCAGTGGTGAAATACCAGTTTTCTTGGGCGATAAACTCAATCTTACTTCATTCAATGTGTCTTACAACAATCTTTCTGGTTCAGTCCCAACACAATTGTTTTCGAAATTTGGTCCGAGTGCTTTTGTTGGTAATCTTAATTTGTGCGGATATAGTCCGTCAACACAATGTCCCACATCTGCATCACCATCCACCAACCCATCCGAGCCACTAAGTCCCCAAAAGGGTGGGACTAAACTAAACACCAAAGAGATTATACTCATTGCAGCTGGTGCTTTAATAGCAATCCTGCTGTTAATATGTTGCATACTACTTTGTTGCTTGTTAAAGAAGAAAAAAGGAGCTAAACAAAAAGATACGGAAGGGGGTGTAAGTAGCGCGGCTGCAGCTGGGAAAGGGGTGGCCCCACCTGAAGCTGAGGTGGCTGGTGAGGCAGGCGGGAAGCTTGTACATTTTGAAGGTACAATGGGGTTCACAGCTGATGATTTATTGTGTGCAACAGCTGAAATAATGGGGAAAAGTACTTATGGGACGGTTTATAAGGCAACATTAGAAGATGGTGATCAAGTTGCTGTTAAGAGATTGAGAGAAAAGATTACTAAGAATCAAAGGGAGTTTGAAATTGAGGTTAATTTGCTTGGGAAAATAAGGCATCCAAACTTGTTGGCGATGAGGGCTTATTATTTAGGGCCAAAAGGAGAGAAACTTCTGGTTTTTGATTACATGCCTAAAGGAAGCCTTGCCACGTTTCTTCATGGTAAGTATTCAAATTATCTTACTAGACTTTTCATAGCTAAAACATTTCAGTAAGGTCTTGCGAACATAACGAAAAAAACATTTTAGTTTGAAAGAACAAAAAACCTTTGGAATATACAAAACCATAATATGTGTACATTTTATCTAAAATTGCTTATCATTGTTAAATAGGTCTTTACTTATCATGGTACCTGCAACTTCTTTTTAAACTTGACCATTTGTTTTTGCTTAAATGGCAAAAGCCAAAAGGACAATATAATTTGCAAAAGTGAACACGGCACAACAAACTCGACATATTTCAGTAGAATTGATAATTTTTTGAATTTATCTTTGTTCTTGTGAAAATTACGTTATAAACTGAGTAATTTTGTTGAAGTGAGTTGACTTCGCACATTTTAATGGACGGGTGCACTACTAAAGTTCATAAAATAACACTCGGCAACTTTAGTAATTTACAAATCAACTTAAGTGGTGACAAGTCAATTGCCATTGCGAATATACCAAAATTACAATTGTTTGCGAAAAGGAACACCTTCTAATGACAGAAAACTTATCATAAGTGAAAATTTTCTTAGGACCGCTTATTCTTAAACATTAGAGTGCTTTTAATTATTGTAATTTAAATTTAAATTTGAATTAGATTTCTTACCTATAATATTGTCTTAATAATGATCATCCATAATATAACATGTATGCTTGAATTGAATGCAGCTCGAGGACCCGAAACACCAGTAGATTGGCCAACACGAATGCAAATAGCAAAAGGAATGGCTAGAGGTTTACTTAGTCTCCACACTCAGCACAATATAATCCATGGAAACCTAACATCAAGCAACGTGTTACTCGATGAAAATGTGAACCCCAAAATTGCTGATTTCGGACTGTCACGCCTAATGACAGCTGCTGCAAATTCAAACGTGATTGCAACAGCCGGGGCTCTAGGATACAGAGCTCCTGAGCTTTCAAAACTCAAAAAAGCCAACACCAAAACCGATGTCTACAGTTTAGGCGTGATCATGTTAGAACTCCTAACGGGTAAATCACCAGGAGAGGCAATGAACGGTGTAGATTTACCGCAATGGGTTGCTTCAATAGTGAAAGAAGAGTGGACTAATGAAGTGTTTGATTTGGAACTAATGAAGGATGCTTCTGCTATTGGTGATGAGTTATTAAATACTTTGAAACTGGCTTTGCATTGTGTTGATCCATCACCATCGGCTCGGCCTGAGGTTCAGTTAGTTCTTCAGCAGTTGGAAGAGATTAGACCGGAAACTACTACAAGTTCTGGTGACGATGGTGGCGCTGGACCATCAATGAGTGAATGAAAGTGGTGGTTAAAGGGCAGTTGAGATTATGATTCTTTCATTCTTGAGTTAAGGTTAAGGTCTTTTATGTTGTATATATAAGTTTGCATTTAAATTGTTTGTAGGGATATAGGAGTGTTGTTTTGACATTTGTGTGGCATTCTTGATTCATTTTGTTCAATGAAGTTAGAAAATTTTGGTGCTATTTGATTTTATAACAAAACTTTCCTATGATGTAAACTGATTAAGATCAGTTTTTGTACAATCTCTAACTTATTTACACCTTCGTTTACAACCGGCGGTTTATGACCAATTTTCTTTGTTTAGGCAATTTTCCTATTGCTATTCAAAAAGTCCAACATTAAAAAGCCAGAAAACGGCACGAATCTGACCTATTTACAAACCTATTGAAATATATTTGACGATTAAGGTTTGTAACTACCGGTCTACTACATGTTTTTTGTTGCTCTAATATCGATCATGGTTCATTGGCTACTCCGTGCTTACAAAACTATAGTGCCAATGTCGATAAGAAGATAGATGAGTTTTCTAGCTTTACAAAGTGAAAACGTGACTAAACACCTGAAAAATATATTAGAGTTTACTTTCACTTTAGGAAAGGGTTGAAACTTGTAAAGACATGAGTTATACAGAAAGATGTACTTGCGTATTATAGAAGTCATTAAGTTGTTAAGCCCTAATTTTCCTAAATGATTTACACATCCTAGCTAGAAATAAATAATTGAAACTAATAAAACTTTAATTTCTAGCTCCTGCTGCATAATTTGACTATAACTAACGGTTGTTAGATTTGCCTAATTTGTGGATTAGTATTTAATAATTGGAAAGTTGATAAATACAAACCAATTTGGAATGGACAATTTACTTGCCTTCAGGCTTTCTTCTATTTGTAGATTGTGGACATATCTAGTAAATTAAATTGGGATTAAGTCGTAGAATAGCAACGAACTTTTTCAAATGTATCGATTTGGTACGTGTATTTTTTTAGGTTGTAGAATAACAATTTACTTTTCAAATTGTCTCGTTTTGTACGTGTACTTTTTTAAGTTATAGAATAGCAATTTACTTTCTATAAGTGTTCTAATTTGGTACGTCATCGCACGTACTAAATTGGAACACTTGTGAAAATCGCACGTACCAAATTGAAATACCTATAAAAAGTACATTGCTATTATACAACTTAAAAAAAGTACACGTATCAAATTGAAACACTTATAAAAGTACATTGTCATTCTACAACTTAAAAAAAAAAATACATGTACCAAATCTGTATATTTGAACCCCAATCGGTAAATTCAATAAATAAAGTTTATAGAAGCAAAGATGTAAGTTTTTAGAATACAAGGTTTTATAAAAAACTGATATGATACAACATGATATCAGTGCAGATTTGAATTTTTTTTTTTTTTTTTTTTTTTTTTTTTTTTTTTTTTTTTTTTTTTTTTTTTTTTAATCCGTATATTTTAAAATACCATTTGAATTTTGCACTGTTTAGAGAATTTCTCGTAATGAAACTATCGTTGTCACTTTGGAGCATCACTAACTATCGCTGCTAACAGAATTGAACAATATTCTCACCTATTGGTTAACGACTTTCTGACGATTTGATCCCCATCCAATCAAACACACAAATCACCGATTATATAATCTAAACTAACTCCAATGGTTCTATAATAAAATAGGCCCATGTTATAAGGACCCCCTCTAAAATACATTTTGTACCCTTCTCATGTTTTTTTAGGTTTTTATTTAGTTATTTTAGTTTACTTTTTTCTTTTCTTTTCTTTTTTATTATTTTATTTATATTAAAATATTATAAGCCTGAAAGTACGAAACAAAAAATATAAAATTTAATACGTTAAAAGCTTAAAACTGACAGAAAATACGAAAAAAAAAATTAAAAAAAAATTGATAAAAAAACTGTGTTATACTTTAAACTGTAGTGAGTCTAGAGGTGTTAGGACAAAACATCACATGCCCCAGGGTACCTAGAGTATATCACATAAAATGATGTTTCTTTTTTCTTTTCCTTTGGCACATTCTTCTCTTTATGATCGTATATGTTGGGTGTACAAACCCAATCCCACATCGGTAGAACTATAATCTCAAAGTTAACATATAAGCTTGGTGAGCTACTTCTTCTATCACCAATTGGTTTTAGAATGGAACCTCAGTTGGGCTTATATGATGGACTTGGTGAGATGCTGGGCCGTTCGAATCTCTACAAGTGGTATCAGAGCCAGGTTGGGCCCAGTGATGATGTGGATGGTGTTCCCTCGATTAGACTCCGGTTCGACGGTATTAGTGGATCCCGGTAAACCTTGTACCGAAAGGAAGCCGGTAAAAGGCGGTGTGTTCCGATGGTAAGGTCGGCGGTATGAAAAAGGTGGGATCGTGGCTATAGTCGAAGGGGAGGCCCATGGTGGTTTGGGTTTGAGGGGAGGATTGTTGGGTGTACAAACCCAATCACACATCGGTAGAACTATAATCTCAAAGTTAACATATAAGCTTGGTGGGCTACTCCTTCTATCACCAATTGGTTTTAGAATGGAACCTCAGTTGGGCTTATATGTTGGACTTGGTGAGATGTTGGGCCGTAGGAATCTCTACAAGTGGTATCAGAGACAGGTTGGGCCCAGTGATGATGTGGATGGTGTTCCCTCGATTAGACCCCGGTTCGACGGTATTAGTGGATCCCGGTAAACCTTGTACCGAAAGGAAGCCGGTAAAAGGCGGTGTGTTCCGATGGTAAAGGTCGGCGGTATGAAAAAGGTGGGATCGTGGCTATAGTCGAAGGGGAGGCCCATGGTGGTTTGGGTTTGAGGGGAGGATTGTTGGGTGTACAAACCCAATCACACATCGGTAGAACTATAATCTCAAAGTTAACATATAAGCTTGGTGGGCTACTTCTTCTATCACCAATTGGTTTTAGATTGGAACCGCAGTTGGGCTTATATGTTGGACTTAGTGAGATGTTGGGCCGTAGGAATCTCTACAGTATAAGGTACAAAAGATTCTTTTTGTCCCTTCATTTTAGAGTACAAGATAGTTTTTTTTATCAGTTTATGTTTCATGTTTTCTTGTCAGTTTAAGCTTTTTACCTATTAAACTTTATATTTTATGTTTCGTACTTTCAGGTTTATAGTCTTTTATACAAACAAAATTATAAAAATAAAAAAAAATTAGAAAGAAAAAAAAAAAAAAAAAAAAAAAAAAAAAAAAAAAAAAAAAAAAAAAACCGAAAAAAGAAGAAGGGTCATTTGTAAAAAATGAGGATGGGAATAACCTCTCACAACCCATATACAAGAGCAAATGATTAGACCTTTTGATATTCTAATCTACACTAATGTCAAAACGACAGCTTTCTCATGTTTCTGTATACGTAGTAATTGTTAACAACAACAAAATGAAGAAAAACTATAATTATTAAAGTAATAACGATAAGAAAATAAATATTATTTTTAAAAGGGCTAATTGCTTGAAAATACATTCAAGTTGGCACTTTTTGTTGTTCTATGTAGCCAACTTTTTTTTTGCTATTATAACACAAACCTTTTGAATTTCGTCTATTGTGTGTATTTTTTATGACCATTTTACCTTTACTTTTTTCAAATTTTGAGGGGTAAAATAGTCATTATACATGAAAAAACGGTCACAAAATACACACAATATACGAAATTCAAAAAGTTTGTATTATAATAGCCAAAAAAAAAGTTGCTACATATAACAACGAAAAGTGTCAACTTGGATGTAGTCATTAGCCCTTTTTAAAAATAAGGGCAAAATAATAAAAATATATTCAACTTAATTTCAATATCTAATTAAGGTATTCAACTTTATTTTTAATAATTTAAGGTACTAAAGTCTAAATTTTGCTCAAATTTTAGAAAAAAAATTATTTTTACACCAGGTTATCGTCTGTTTTTATACATTTTCATATTTTTTTATCCGTTTTCGTTCGTTTATATACGTTTTCGTCCGTTTTTATACGTTTTCATTTGTATTAATACGTTTTCTTCCGTTTTTACACGTTTTGTTATGTTTCCATACTTTGTTTATCCGTTTTCGTTCGTTTTATACGTTTTTGTCTGTTATTATATGTTTTTGTACGTTTTAGCCTGCTTTCATACATTATTATATGTTTTAGTCTTTTTCTATACGTTTTCATCCGTTTTTATGCGTTTTCATCCATTTTTATACGTATTCCTCCGTTTTTATACGTTTTCATCAATTTTTATACGTATTTCGTCCATTTTATACATTTCATCTGCTTTTATACGTTTTCTTATGTTTTCTATACGTTTTTGTTTGTTTTTTTTTACGTATAATAACAAATAAAAACATAATAAAATGTATAATAACAAATAAAACGGATAAATACATAAGAAAGCGTATAATAGTAGATAAAATAGATGAAAACGTATAAAAACGGATGAAAACTGATAAAAACGTATAAAAACAAATGAAAACGTATAAAAACGGACGAAAACATACAAAACTGTACAAAACGTATAAGAACGTGCAAAACATAGAAGAACGTACAAAAACGGATGAAAACGATTAAAAACGTATGAAAAACTGATGAAAACGTATAAAACGGACGAAAACGTATAAAAACGAATGAATACATATAAAAACGGACGTAAACGGATAAAAACATAAGAAAACGTATAAAAACGGATGAAGACATATAAAAATGGACGAAAATGTATAAAAACAGATAAAAACGTATAAAAACGGACGATAACCTGGTGTAAAGGTAATTTTTTTTCCCCAAATTTGAGCAAAATTTAGACTTTATTACCTTAAATTATTAACAATAAAGTTGAGTACCTCAATCAGATATTGAAAGTAAGTTAATTACCTTTTTATACATTTTGCCCTAAAAACAAATATAAAGCATGTGGAGTTGTTTTTCAAAATATTGACACATTTGTTTCTCTTTTCTAAATGATTTTTAACAAATGTTAACTTAACATCTAATTCAATTTTGACTTCATTTAGCTAATATGATTGCTTTCTTTTACCACGTAGGCAAAAAGAAGATCTGTGAGCCTAATTATCATGTTGAAACATACATTTTTTTAAAAATACCTTAAAATGATCGTTTTCCTTTTCAACATGCATTAATACTCTAAGTTTTGTGCACGTATTTTATTTGTTCACTACCAAAGAAACTAGATATATGTGAACAATAAATATGTTTGTTGGATAATCCAAATCTTACAAAACTTACACGATTCGACTAAAAGTTATAACCATATAAATTACATCACGTTTCATCCTTTTTGACGACCAAATCGACAAATTAAAGTCAAGACTAAAAGAAGACGTATTGTGGTTGCAAGGAATTGAATAGGTGGTTAATTTTGTTAAATGAAGTGTTCAACAAAAACACGTGAAAATTTATTATTATATAAAGGATAAAAAATCTAGTGAAGTTGGTAAATTGTCAACTCGTTGCTGTTAAGATGGTTAATGATGCTCAACTTGTTGCATGTAAACACATGAAAACAGAAGAGAGTGGACTTGTGAAGCAATTAAGCATTGATTAAAATTGGTGTAGAGGTCATTGGTGCACCAACTTGAGTTGAAAAACAATTTGGTTCTGTAATCCATAAAAAGGGAGTTTGAAATTGAGGTTAATTTGCTTGGGAAAATAAGGCATCCAAACCTCTTGGCGATGAGGGCTTATTATTTAGGGCCAAAAGGAGAGAAACTTCTGGTTTTTGATTATATGCCTAAAGGAAGCCTTGCCACGTTTCTTCATGGTAAGTATTCAAATTATCTTACTAGACTTTTCATAGCTAAAACATTTCAGTTAGGTCTTGCGAACATAAGGAAAAAACATTTCAGTTTGCAAGAACAAAAAACCTTTGGAATGTACAAAACCATAATATGTGTACATTTTATCTAAAATCGCTGATCCATGAAAAATGGGGTCTTTAATTATCATGGTAACTGCAACTCCTTATTAAACTCTACCATTTGTTTTTGCTTAAATGGCAAAAGCCAGAAGGGCAATATAATTTGCAAAAGTGAACACAGCACAACAAACTTGACACATTTCAGTAGAATTGATAATTTTTTTTGAATTTATCTTTGTTCTTGTGAAAATTACGTGATAAACTGAGTAATTTTGCGGAAGTGAGTTGACTTTCGCACGTTTTAATGTACGGGTGCACCACTAAAGTTCATAAAATAACACTTGGCAACTTTAGTAATGTACAAATCAACTTAAGTGGTGACAAGTCTTTTGCCATTGCAAATATACCAAAATTACAATGTGTTTGCGAAAAAGGAACACCTTCTAGAGACTGAAAACTTATCATACGTGCAAGTTTTCTTAGGACTGCTTCTTCTTAAACATTAGAGTGTTTTTAATTATTGTAATTTAATTTAAATTTGAATTTCTGAAGATTCCTTACCTATAATATTGTCTAATAATGATCGTCCATAATAATGATAATATAACATGTATGCTTGAACTGAATGCAGCTCGAGGACCCGAAACACCAGTAGATTGGCCAACACGAATGCAAATAGCAAAAGGAATGGCTAGAGGTTTACTTAGTCTCCACACTCATCACAACATAATCCATGGAAACCTAACATCAAGCAACGTTTTACTCGATGAAAATGTGAACCCCAAAATTGCTGATTTCGGACTGTCACGCCTAATGACAGCTGCTGCAAATTCAAACGTGATTGCAACAGCCGGGGCTCTAGGATACAGAGCTCCTGAGCTTTCAAAACTCAAAAAAGCCAACACCAAAACCGATGTCTACAGTTTAGGCGTGATCATGTTAGAACTCCTAACGGGTAAATCACCAGGAGAGGCAATGAACGGTGTAGATTTACCGCAATGGGTTGCTTCAATAGTGAAAGAAGAGTGGACTAATGAAGTGTTTGATTTGGAACTAATGAAGGATGCTTCTGCTATTGGTGATGAGTTATTAAATACTTTGAAACTGGCTTTGCATTGTGTTGATCCATCACCATCGGCTCGGCCTGAGGTTCAGTTAGTTCTTCAGCAGTTGGAAGAGATTAGACCGGAAACTACTACAAGTTCTGGTGATGATGGTGGTGCTGGACCATCTATGAGTGAATGAAAGTGGTGGTTAAAGGGCAGTTGAGATTACGATTCTTTCATTCTTGAGTTAAGGTTAAGGTCTTTTATGTTGTATATATAAGTTTGCATTTAAATTGTTTGTAGGGATATAGGAGTGTTGTTTTGACATTTGTGTGGCATTCTTGATTCATTTTGTTCAATGAAGTTAGAAAATTTTGGTGCTATTTGATTTTATAACAAAACTTTCCTATGATGTAAACTGATTATGATCAGTTTTTGTACAATCTCTAACTTACACCTTCGTTTACAACTGGCGGTTTATGACCAATTTTCTTTGTTTAGGCAATTTTCCTGTTGCTATTTAAAAACTCCCAACATTAAAAAGCCAGAAAACGGCACGAATCTGACCTATTTACAAACCTATTGAAATATATTTGACGATTAAGGTTTGTAACTACCGGTCTACTACATGTTTTTTGTTGCTCTAACATCGATCATGGTTCATTGGCTACTCCGTGCTTACAAAACTATAGTGCCAATGTCGATAAGAAGATAGATGAGTTTTCTAGCTTTACAAAGTGACTAAACACCTGAAAAATATATTAGAGTTTACTTTCACTTTAGGAAAGGGTTGAAACTTGTAAAGACATGAGTTATACAGAAAGATGTACTTGCGTATTATAGAAGTCATTAAGTTGTTAAGCCCTAATTTTCCTAAATGATTTACACATCCTAGCTAGAAATAAATAATTGAAACTAATAAAACTTTAATTTCTAGCTCCTGCTGCATAATTTGACTATAACTAACGGTTGTTAGATTTGCCTAATTTGTGGATTAGTATTTAATAATTGGAAAGTTGATAAATGTTTTTTGTCCCAAATACAAACCAATTTGGAATGGACAATTTACTTGCCTTCAGGCCTTCTATTTGTAGATTGTGGACATATCTAGTAAATTAAATTGGGATTAAGTCGTAGAATAGCAAAGAACATTTTCAAATGTATCAATTTGGTACGTGTATTTTTTTTAAGTTGTAGAATAGCAATGTATTTTTCAAAGTGTCTCATTTTGTACGTGTACTTTTTTAAGTTGTAGAATAGCAATGTACTTTCCATAAGTGTTCCAATTTGGTACGTCATCGCACGTACTAAATTTGAACATTTGTGGAAATCGCACATACCAAATTGGAATACCTATAAAAAGTACATTGCTATTTCACAACTTAAAAATAGCACACGTATCAAATTGAAAAACTTATGAAAATACATTGTCATTCTACAACTTAAAAAAAAAATACACGTATAGTTTAATCCCCCAGTAAATTCAATAAATAAAGTTTACAGTAGCAAAGATGTAAATTTTTAGAATATAAGGTTTTATAAAAAAAACTGATATGATACAACATGATATCAGTGTAGAATTTTTTTTTTTTTTTTTTTCGTACGTATAGTTTAAAATACCATTTGAATTTTGCACTGTTTAGAGAATTTCTCGTAATGAAACTATCGTTGTCACTTTGGAGCATCACTAACTAATCGCTGCTAACAGAATTGAACAATATTCTCACCTAATTGGTTAACGACGTTCTGACGATTTGATCCCCATCCAATCAAACACACAAATCACCGATTATATAATCTAAACCAACTCCAATGGTTCTACAATAAAATAGGCCCATGTTATAAAGACCCCTCTAAAATACATTTTGTACCCTTCTCATGTTTTTTTTAGGTTTTATTTAGTTATTTTAGTTTACTTTTTTCTTTTCTTTTCTTTTTTATTATTTTATTTATATTAAAATATTATAAACCTGAAAGTACGGAACAAAAAATATAAAATTTAATACATTAAAAGCTTAAAACTGACAGAAAATACGAAAAAAAAATAAAAATAAAAAAAAAAAATTGATAAAAAAAACTGTGTTATACTTTAAACTGTAGTGAGTCTAGAGGTGTTAGGGCAAAACATCACATGCCCCAGGGTACCTAGAGTATATCACATAAAAAATGTTTCTTGTTTTCTTTTCCTTTTGCACATTCTTCTCTTTATGATCGTCCTTTTGTCCCTTCATTTTATAGTACAACATAGTTTTTTTATCAGTTTACGTTTCATGTTTTTTTTGTCAGTTTAAGCTTTTTACCTATTAAACTTTATATTTTATGTTTCATACTTTCAGGTTTATAGTCTTTTATACAAACAAAATTATAAAAATAAAAAAAAATTAGAAAGAAAAAAAAAAAAAAAAAAAAAAAAAAAAA